>JAJOOO010003831.1:0-51577 GCA_029582685.1 Solanum piurae
CATCCAGATCACGCTTAGATCGGTTCCCGGTCTTTAGTTCAGCAACATCAGTGGTGAGTCCTCATTCTTCGAGGACTAGTGACATGTTTATCTTTATCGCTTTTAGTCTGTAGTTTTAGTTTTGCTAGATCTAGTTAGGGCATGTCCCAACATTTCTAGTCAGTTTAGAGGCTTATTTCAGACATAGTTAGATTCAACTTAGTATTGAGTTAATATTTTCTTTGTATTAAACTCATCAGTTTTCATTCATTTCAGATTCAGTATATGGGTATTCCCCATCATTTCAGATTTATTTATGATTATAGCTTTCGAATCAGTTTATTATATGTAGTATACTCATGATCATACCAGCAGGGTTAGCTTGGGATCACTTGTGGTCCTAGGTCACGTGTTCGCATCTCGGGGGTAGTCTCGGGGCATGACAATAACAGTAAAGATCCTCACTTATATCTTAAATTGATTGTATTGGTTTCCTTCCTGATCCTTGTGGATCCACCCTCTTGTATAAATACCCTATTAATTATTAATAAATTAACTTTTACCTCTTCAGCAAACTACTTTATGGTATTAGATCTATTACGCTTAACAGCCAAAACATTTTTTGGGCAATAATTTTTTTCCAGCAGTCATTGCTCCTTCAAGTAGCACCTTTGATTATGTCCCAAACCCAACAAATGAAACCACTTCAAAAAAATTTCACCCTCTAACAACATCATCTCCTTGAACAATAATGACCAACTTATCTCCATCAACGCCGCTGCCCAAGCCCCATTGAAACTCACCACCACCAACTAGCAATCTTGGCAATACCAATGGGAAACACTGCTTACTGCCTATGATTTTCTTCAGTTTATAAATGAACCACCATCCACCACATCTATCTCAGTCTATAAACGACAAGACCATCTTATTAGAAGTGTCATGGTTGCATCCCTTTCGCCAGAAATTATACCCTTTGTTGCTGATGATAAAACTTCTTATGCGCTTTGGCAAAACCTTGCCGCAAAGCCGTCGTGTGCTCGCATAATGAGTTTGATAGAAGAATTGAATAATATTAAAAAGGGAAATCTCTTTATTACTGTGTATTTGCAGAAAATCAAAGAGATTTGCACCAAGCTTGCTTCAGTTGGTGTTCACATATCTGATGATGAAGTTTTTCTTCATGTCGTACACGGCCTTCCTTCCGAGTATGATAGCATTGCCTCTGCACTTCGTGCTCATGAAACAGCCATAACTTTTCAAGAGCTTCATGATAAGTTGACTGACTTCGAAGTTCATTTGACTCGTCGATCATCCCAAACTGTGGTGCCAATCATGGCGAACTTTGCTGCTAAACCTCCCGCCTCTACCAACTGAAATTCCAATCGAGGTGTCACTAACTCACACTCCAATCAAAGGAATTTCCCTCCTTCCAATCGGAATGGAAATGGAGGTAATCAAGGAGGTCATTCTGGTGGTCAAAATAATCGACCCAGGGTCACTTGTCAATTGTGCGACAAACCTGGCCATCACGTGAAGCAATGCAGGAAATTTCTCTCTATTTTTATTTGTTGTCACAAGACTAGACCCAATGGTTCTTCAAGAAACTTCAACCGATCCAACGATCAGCAGCCCACAGCTAACTTTGCTGCACAATCCACCAATGCAGATCCAAATTGGCTTGTCGATTCCGGTGCCTCTCACCATGTTGCCCAAGACTTACAAAACCTTTATCTTCACTATGAATATGATGGTTGTGATTTCATGCTTGGTGACGGTAAATCTCACAAGATAACCCATACATGATCTACTCTTCTACCCTCTTCCTCTACCCCTCCAATTTAAGTAATGTTTTGAACTACTCAACTCAAGGACTCAAAGATACTTCTAATCTCAAGATTGCTCGACTTATAGGGTTCATACAGAATTATGGACATGAATAACCCAACTCAAGGACTTCATGGGTAACATGTAATAGTCCCATCCACGAATAGAAATATAATCTCAAATGGGTTAGAAACTCAATACTCAAGACTTAGGACATGGAAATATTACTCCTCTCATAGATACTCAACTTATGGAGTTCATGCGGAATTATGGGCATGAACGACTTGACTCAAGGATCAAAATATCAATAAGGAACTTATGTATACGACCCTTCTCCTTCTCATACTTACTTAATCAAAAACTTAGTTTAAATCAATAGTTGATCTCAAAGGATTCACAATTGAACTCTAGGACTTTCTTGAACTCTACTCTTAACTCTCTCTTGAATGTGAATTATGAATTCAAGAGTTATGGTTCGTAATATGAAGGATATCGTGATGACTGAACAGACTCACGAATACATTCTCCTCACTCTCATACTCACTTCCTCGGGTCTTGAAACAAGTTATTAGAAATTGTAGAAGACTCCTCAAAGGGACTTTGTCAAAAATGTTTAAAAGAACTCTCAAATTTGAATCTCAACTCTACCTTGAAATTGATTTATGAATTCAAGGTTGTAATTTATGATAGGAAAGATCTCGGGATGCTTAGTAGTGTTTTTAGATAGTTCAACATGAGAAACAACCAAGAAATCACTGTTTGGAAGGAAGTCCGTGACGCGGAGATGCATTTTTATATTTGGTCGCGAAATAACTTTTGAGGCAGAGAGGTTTGTGGCCTCTCCGCGACACGAAGAGAATTTCTGTGAATTGGGGAGGCAGGTCCACGACGCAGAGCAAAGTTTTAGATTCGCCTGACATTTTCCTTCTTTGTTTTCTAACCCTAATTCGCCTAAATTTGATTCTTTTTCACAATCCCTCTTTAGATTTAGATACCCAACACATGAACACCAGAACCTACTCATATACAACTCTAAAATCGACATGATTTCATAAGGAACTCAACAATCTCATATAAACTCAAGAACTAAAGCCAATTTCAAGAATATAATACAAGAACATCATACTTTCAACTTTCTAGAATGAATTTAACACTGAAATTAACATGATTGGCATGTGGATGAAAAAACCCAACACTATGGAAGCTTACACACTTGAAAGAACCATCTTATTGAAGAACTTGAAGGAAAATCTAGGAAGAAGAACCCTAGCCTTAGCGTTTCTTGAATTCCTTGAGCGTAGAATTTTTGGAGTGGATGAGAGGGTTTGATTTTGTGAAAACTGATTTTCTATACATTTAGGGAAATTTAGATGACCTCGTAAGGGTTTTTAGGACCAAAATACCCTTTAAGAAATAAATAAAACGCGCTGGGAGTAGGAATAATTTTTCACCAGGCATTGAGGTTTGTATTGGCTCCGTAACGCAGAGCCATCGTGGAGCTGCTGCCAGGTTTGTGCGTCGTTATTAATCAGTCATAACTATTTACTCAGAACTCAAAATTTAGAAAACTTGGTGGCGTTGGAAAGAGGACTCAAAGATCTTTCATTATATATCTTGTAGCCTACCTAACTCATCATGTACTAGGAGTTATGGTCATCTGAATTTGGCCCTAAACTTTAAGAAAACTTAGGAATGACTTGAATGAACTCTCTTCCGTTCTTCTTGAAACTCAAGGTGCTAAATCTAGTGACCTTAACACTTAGGAAAATTTAAATTCATCAAAAAAACTTACTCACTAAAAAGGATGGTTCGAGTCTTGGCTCAAAAAAAATTTATGGGGTGTTACAATTCGCCCTTCGGGTAACCTCACCGACGTGACCTTTCCCCGGGCCTTGGTGGTGGCATGTGCCATACGAGGTATCGAGCTGAACGTGGGGGCGCAGATCATTTCGGAGTGAAAGATGTTCTACCGGGGTAACAATAAGGCTTTCTTCCTACCGGGACTCATTATTGCGCTATGCAAACGGGTGGAAGTGACACTTTTTGACGCCGACGAGGTACTTCCTATGGATCCCCTCTTTCACCCTCTTTTGGTTAGGTTAGGTTCTACTTCTAGGAGTAAGAGGAGGAGAACAGGCAGAGCTAGCAGCAGTAAGGAGACCGCAAATTCGGACGATGAGGGCCCACTCTCAGGTGCACGGGTCGAGACATCCTAGGCCACTTAAACTATGTGCTCTAATACCAAGTTTGTCACGACCCGAGCCTACACCCTGGACGTGTCCGGCACTGGAGAACCATTGTTGGTCCCTAAACGAATCCTAATCCTGGATGACTTCAAGCGGAAGACTAACTCAAGCATACAAAGTTTAAAAACTGAATAAAATTCATGAAACTTAAATAGAAAGAACTTTAACTCAAAAGAAAACTCTGAATAAAATAAATTATTCAACTCGCCATAAAATAGGCAACTTAAGTTTTTAAAACATTTAATAAAATAAAAGATACATACTTCTCAACTATATTGACTATCTATGAAGCCTCTAACTGATAAAGATGGAAGTAGGGACAAGACCCACGACATCCTGACTAAACTAAAAAAGATGAAATCCTTCGGAAGCAAGGAGGCTCACCATAGCTAACTCGAACTCCTGGATGTATCAACGAAGCTCATGTTGATGATCCTGAATACCTGTGTCTGCATCATGAGAAGATGCAGGTCAAATGGCTCAGTACGTGGAATGTACGAACATGTAAGAGGAATTCTAAAGCATAAACATAAGCTTGAACTTTGATAAAAAGGAAACATACTTACCTCTCGTCAACTCACTCAACTAACTCAACTCAAAGAAAAATAGTTCAATTCAATGATAAGATATTCAACTCAGAGGTATACTCAAGGATACTCAAAACTACTCAAACTTTCTCAACTCAGAAGTACTCAAGGATAAGATACTCAACTTAGTAATGAGGTTCTCAACTCAATGAAACTCAACAATAAGGTACTCGACACAATGAAGCACAGATCAACTCAAGATACTTAACTCGAAATATTCAACTCATGATACTTAAGAATAAAGCAACAGTAAAAGATGCAATATATATGGAAAACTGTAAAAATGTAGATAGAAACTCAATGTATTGAAAATACAATAATACTTAGTATGTATATAAAAATACAATATAACTCTGTGGGAGTTTCTCTAACCGTCAACCACCACTCTGAGCCTAAGTGATGATACAACATCTTGCCCACGCTGCCAGAACTGTCCTATACTTTTCCGTCATATAGAACTACTTAACTTAGTGGATCCACTAGATTATGCTAAAAGCATATTAAGGAGTCATATAAAAAGTATGATCCTTTACTACCCATGATGGCTACATGGTTTATGGAGACTTGAGTTATCTGAACTCGCATCCCCATATCGGTGCTCAATACTACTCCCAAATTATACTTAGCTCATATGTTTGTAAAACCAAAACTCTTTCTTTGGTTTGAGATAATTACTCAAAGTGAAAACTTAGCTTAAAAGCTCTCTTGGAAATCGGTGTTTTCCTTTCTTGTTCAAATGTGAAAACATTTTTAAACTCTTGGGAATACTTAGTTCCCGTATAATCTTTGAATAAATGAACTTTACTCTTACTCTTTACTCAACTCAAAGCTTAAGTCTTAAAATAAATTTAAAACGTTTGTAAAAGACTTCTTAAATTGTGGTTCATGCCGAATTATGGACGTGAACGACTTAATGCAAGGTTTTCAACAACCATAGATTGAACTTAATACCTGGAACTCAAGAACTTCAATGATACTACTCACTTCAATAATGCTCAACTCAGAGGGTTCATGCAGAATCATGAGCATGAACCACTCAACTCAAGGACTCAAAGATTCTTCTCATCTCAAGATTGTTCGACTTTAGGGTTCATGCGAAATTATAGGCATGAACTACTCAATTCAAGTACTTCATGGGTAACATGATTAGGAAAATAATCTCAAATGGGTTAGAAACTCAATACTCAAGACTTAGGATATGAAGATATTACTCGTCTCATGGATACTCAACTTATGGAGTTCATGCGGAATTTATGGGCATGAACGACATGACTCGAAGGTATACATAACATTATGGAACTCATGTACACGACTCTTTTCATTCTCTTACTTCCTCAAAACTTAGATCAAATCAATTGTTGATCTCAAAGGATTCACAATTGAACTCAAAGGCTTTCTTGAACTCTACTCTTAACTCTCTCTTGAATGTGAATTATGAATTAAAGAGTTATGGTTCATGATATGACGGATCTCGTGATGATAAAGTAGAATCATGAACACATTCTCCTCACTCTCATACTCACTTGTTCGAGTCTTGAAACAAGTTATTTGAATTTGTAGAAGACTCCTCAAAAGATTCAAAGGTACTTTCTTAAAAGACTCGAAAGAACTCTCAAGACTTAATTGTTAGCTCTACCTTGAATGTAAATTATGAATTCAAGGTTATTATTTGTAGTAGTAAAGATATCTTGATGTTTAGGAGTGTTTTAGATAGTGAATAATGAGAAACGGTTGAAAAACACCGTCTGGGGAGCAAGTCCGTGACGCGGAGATGAATTAAAATGCTTGGTCGAAATAGTTTCTGAAACAGTGGAGTCCGTGATCTCACAGTGACGCGGAGAGAAAATTTTCACACTGAAGGAACAGGTCCGCGACCTGCTACCTGTTCCTTGTTTGACTTTTTCTTCCTCATTTTCTAACCCCAATTCGCCTAAATTCGAACGATTTCTTTTACAATCACTTGGATTCGATTACTTACCATAAGTACACTCTAATCTACTCAATACAGCCCTTAAAACACTCACTTTGATCTCAAGAAATCATCAAAAATCCAACACAACAAGATTTAGAATGAAACACCAAGAACACCTTTCAAGAACTTAAATCTAGCAATCTTTATGGAAAAATTCGATTATGAAAAATCATGTTTGGCGTGTGGGAGAATGAACCCAACACTATGGAAGCTTACATACCTTAAAGAACATCTTCTTGAAGAACTTGAGGGAAAATCTTGGAAAAAGAACCCTAGCCTTAGCGTTTCTTGAATTCCTTGAGCGTAGAATTTTTGGAGTGGATGAAAGGTTTGATTTGTGGAAACTGATTTTCTATACGTTTAGGGAAATTTAGATGACCTCATAAGAGTTTTTAGAACTAAAATACCCTTAAAGAAATTAATAAAACGAGCTGGGAGTCGGAATAATTTTTCGCCAGGCAGTGAGGTCCGTATTGGCTCCGTAAGGCGGAACCATCGCGGAGCTGCTGCCAGGTTTGCGCGTCGTTAGTAAATAAGTCATAACTATCTACTTGGAGCTCGGAATTTAGCAAACTCAGAGGCGTTGGAAAGAGGACTCGAAGATCTTTCGTTAGAAACCTTGTATCTTACCTAACTCATCTTATACTAGGATTTATAGTCATTTGAAGTTGACCCTAAACTTTAAGAAAAACTTAGGAATGACTTGAATGAACTCTCTTCAGTTCTTCTTGAAATTCAAGGTGCTACTTCTAGTGACCTTAACACTTAAGAAAAATTTAAATTCCTTAGTAAAAATTTATTCACTACGAAGAACGGTTCGAGTCTTAGCTCAAAAAATTTCCGGGGTGTTACAATCTAGCGGCCGTCCGGAAGAGGTTGGGGAGTGCCTTTGCTAACACCACTCCGATCCCGCCCAGCAGTGCCCTAGAGGTCGAGATGCTCTGTCGTGAGCTACGCCAGGGGAAGAGGAAGGGTCTGGACAGGGATCGTCTGTTGGTTCGTATATGGAAGACCGTGAAGGTCATTTTCAGTTTTTCACTTGTGTCACACTTGGACAGGAGATTCCCCGGACCGAGAAAGGGGATTTTCAGCACTTCACTTTTATGGATGAGGCCGTGAACAGCCTGGTGCCCCCGGAGGAGCTGAATTCAGATGATGACACCTCCAGTCTCAGGGTTCCTGATTTTTTTAGCCTTTCTTGGGCTTGTATTTTGCACAAAACTAATTTCTTTCGCTTTTCCTTGTTTTTCCTTACCTTTTTGTAGCACATGGATGCTTGTTTTTGCTGTCCTATACAGCTTTAATCAACTACTAAGTTTTATAATCTATTCTCGATTGCTGAACACTGATAAATTTGTAGGGATTAACCCGGATACCAGTCGAGGTTGTTTTGGGGTAACTTGAAAAAAAAACAGGGGAGGGCATGTTGGGGTTCTGCCTCGCCTGTCCCGCCTTGGCGGAGGAATTTCCGCTCTGGCGGTCCTGCCCTGGCGAAAGAATTCTGCCCCAACAGCTCAGATGGAAACAGAACCCTTGCAATAAATTTTTCTGGAACTTTTCTTATTCCTAACACTTCCTCAAGGTTCCCAGCTTTACCCAATGATTTCAAAATAATCCTCTGAACTAAGAGCGATCCTTGACTACTCCCACTCAATCCACAATATACAATCAATTCGTTCTTATAAATTCAACATCAAAACCCACACATCCCCAGGATACACCCAGACGTTCACATGGTTATCGGTTGGTCACATCGCAAGTCCAAATTTCTCGCTTACGAACCACATCGTAATTCATCTAGACGCATGAACATAACTTAGTCACGACTTTCTTTTAACAACGAGTTTCATGATACTCAACAGATAAGGCACACATACTTTCAATAATCTGGCCAATATATTGCACATATCAAGTTTCAGACACACATTTATTGCACACAGGATCATATCATCACTTCCAAGCAAGGAACAATTTTCATATTCACAATTAATTCAATAAACAAGAAGCACACATTCACAGTTACAACTACACATCACCACCATTTCACCTTATTAGTTAATTCGTTCCATAGACGACCATTACCGATCGTCTATGCCTCATACAAACCCTAAGGCCAGATACCAATTGGAACCTTCTCAGTTCCAATTAACTATACTCGTGTCTCTTCAGTTGTAACTACAACGTCTAGTTCACTTCGTTGAGATACCAATTGGAATCGGAAGATACCAAATGGACCCAACCCATACGACAAGTGACACTCGCACGAAGGGAGAGAAATGATGGGACAACTTCCGAAAATGCTTCATAGCTTCCTGAGGATTAGGTGTGGACGTCAACACACCAATACACATGAGTCTACTCCATATTTTGCTCTTGTACGGGGAGACCGATAACCTGGGCTTTGATACCAACTTGTCACGACCCAACCAACCGGGCGGTATGGGCACCTACTCTAACACCAAAGTAGGAGAACCCTCGATTCCCAACGACATAAAAACAATACGGAAGATAAAAGGAAACCGAGATAAAAGACATTTCAAATATATTTTAAACAACTGTAGTAAACGACTTGAGTTGAAACTTTGTAAAAATAAAATTAACACCCCCAGGGATCTACTATAAACAGGCACAAGCGCTTCAAAGATTAAAAGGTACAATAAATAATAAGACACAACTCCCACCATGTGGAAGGAAAGATAGAAGCTGCTGGAGATTTTCTTCGTCTTCACCTAATGAAACATCACCGACCCTGCATCCAGACTATGCCAAAAAAGCATAGCAAGAGTAGTATCAGTACAAAACACATGTACTGGTAGGCATCATCGGTCAACCTGACGCCCACCGCATAATATAGGAAAATCAACTAGTAAGAACATGCAAGTGAAACCGTTCGTTCCTCCACCTTTACCATTCCCGATTATCTCCAAAATCACACTAGAATATTTACTACTAGCCTCCGTCTCAGTCAACCCACTCATTAGGTTCTTGATCATGGCTTAACCATACTAACCCATAAAAGAGTCCTCAAATACGACTACCAGCATTACGACTAACCACTACGACATACCCTTGCTTTCTCCATGTCATAACTCAGCCCTTGACCACATGGTACACTATGTCAAGGCTCCCTAACAATTAACCACAATTCCCTTTCCCAAGGTAGGAATTTGGTACAAAAATGAATAATGCATGGATTACTAATGCTGGGATTAGTTATGCAGGGATTAATAGAGCAGGAATTAGTAATGCAGGGTTTATTTTTATCAAGTGTTTGGTTCATTGGTTCCTACCCCATTTTGGGGTTGGGTTAAAACTTTATAAAAAACTTCTTTCCAATTATACCCTTAAATTATTATGAAATTAGGTTAAGTTTAATAATTTTCAGACAATATTTTTTTTTATGGTCTTCTAACTAGCTATGAGAAGAACAATTTTGTTGTCATGTTTGCCTTTTTATCACTTAAATTATTTGAGGATAAATAATTGTCATCTTAGTAAATTGATTACTTACAAAATGTCAATTTTCAATTCAAAAAAGAAGAAGATAAACTATCAACTTTTAAAATTGAAAAGACGTAAACAATAGTAAAAGTGAATAAACCATCTACATTTACACATAAAAATTGTAAGTTATAGTTTTAATATGTATGCAACTTTATAAATTGTTCAAATACAAATAACTAGAAACCACACAAATTTATATATATAAACAAATTATACATTCAATTAAGATCACAAACATCATGGGATAATATATTTCCCCTTTTAACTAGTTAATGTTAAACAACTCACATTTCAAATATTTTATTAATTTGTGTTGGATTTATGTACTAACAAACAACTTTCTCTAAATAATTTGTAAGCTAATTTATTTAAATAAATTTAATAGTACAAATATAAAACATAAAAATAAGAAAATAAACAAAATAATTAAAATGATTTGAGGGATATTTTTGTCTTTACATAAACTTATCCCATGGTATTATATCCAATGGAGGTATTAGTAATACACCCTATAATACCATGTAGGAGGTATAACTAATTCATGGATTAGTTATACATAGGCCCAAATACACTACCCTAATTCTTCAACTTATTGAGAAATACGGGCAAGCTTTTTACAACAATTACACTTTTGGACCCTTGGTCCCCATTTAACTCGTTACAGCCCAATTCGGACCCCACTCTTCCGAAACTATTAAACAACGAGGCTCATACCCTTTTACTCAACACAATGAAGTAATCACATATAGGTTATCATAACACGTATCAATTCAGGAACAATGTACTATTTCGCAATCCCAACAATACACATATATCACAAGTAGTTAGCCCTCTCACGGGACCCAAACCCAAATTGTTAGTGCACCAGAACGTGGTATCTGATTTATCAGTTATGCCAGAACGCGGCAACCGATCCCATATTTATGCCGGAACGTGGCAACCAATCCAATACTTATGCCGGAACGTGGCAACTGATCCCAGTTAGTATACCGGAATGTGGTATCCGATCCCATCAACACACCACAATCACATTCACAAGTATATTCTCAATAATCATACATAAAAGAAGTGATTCATGGCATAAAGTTATTCGTTTATACACATTTACAATTAGTATGATCAATAACGCAACACTCACATTTAGACATGCATCATAATGAAGCAATAACAAGAATACATCACATAATCACGAAATCACAATCATCACCTACCTACTAACAATCGCCCAGTCAATCGAGTATTAGGTTCATGGAATACAATTATACCATATTTGTCTTTCCCTTAGGCTTGATTCATACATTTCAATTCCACACATGTTTCCATATAACGCAACCCTCAACATGCTCATATCACACCATAGAGATTCACAACAATTGCCTAACCCTAACCCTAATCCTAGGGCGGGTTTTTCCCTTCTTCGGTACACATCTTACGTAACAATTAGAATCATAAGTATAACCATCCCTTACTTGGTGCACGAAAGTCTACACATAAATTATACCATTGATCAACGATATACTACGCAGTGAACACAGATTTAAACTACTTAATTGATAAAACCTAGCCTACCTGGGCGCCAAACAGTTGTACAAAGTTTTGATCCTCGATTCTTGTTTTTGGAACTCACGGTGATGATCTTGACTGGAAATCCACAATTCGTCGACCTCCTTCTCTAGGAATCTCTCTCTCTCTCCTCCTTTTCCAAGCTTGGAGCAATTTTTTGGGGGTTTCTAGGGTGTTTTATGACTAATCTAGGTATTTTAGAGAGAGGGAGAAAATAGAATTTCATGTTATTTATGTTCTATCTCGCCTATCCCACTCTGGCGCCAACTTACCCATCGTGGCGCCGCCGCCCTAGCAGCATCTGACCTGCCCTGGCTGGGCAATGACCCAGATTTTTTTTTACTTTTTGCTTTTCTTAACTAACAACGGTTCAGGTCGTTACATATATTAAAATTCCTACCACATTCATATTCCCATCCATACCCATGCCTTTGAACCTAGTTGCCAAACCTAGAATTTTTAAATAAATTAGTGTGTTGTTGTCTAGTTTTGAACCTGGGCAGTTCCTCAAAAATGAACCCACTTTACCACTAGACCAAGGGCTACCATCTATTCAAATGGGGTCAATTCTTTTATTTATACATATAATTTTCAAAAGTCAAATCAAACACTTATATACATCGTGTAATTTTTTAACGAAGTGGCCCACTCGACTCAATGTAGGTCCGCCCCTATTTGAACCTATCTATTTTTTATCCTAGATACAAGTTATATTAATACTTCTCCTCCTAAGAATCTTCACTAGTTGTACAACGTCCCTATGCTCCAAGACCCTATTCTCAACAGACCAAATGATTTGATTCTAACTCATAAAAAGGGCAATAGATAAATTTACACAAGTACCCATATACCATACGTAACATTTAAACTCAATAAGAGCATAAAAACAAGATTACCTACGTCACTTTAAGTTAATAATTGGGTTTTGTTGCATCTGTAACTCAAAAGACAACACACCTATAAATGAGAAAACTTTATAAGAGAAAAAAAAAACACAAAGTTGAAAATGGAAAAACTTTAACAGAAATTGCAAAGTAAAAAATTTGAAATCGAAAACTTTAACAAAGAAAAAACAAAGATAAGAGCTTAAAAATGGAAAATAGGTTGTTATGGGTGGAGAAAACTTACAACAATGGCAGAGGAAGAGACTTTTTTTCAAGACCGGTACGTATTTGTCTCTGCAGCTTTATTTTTCCTCCTAATGTTGTATGCAAGTGGAATACGAGTCCCAATGTTGTATGTAAGTGGAATATGTTCTACGTGTAATTGTTTAATCTCGACTCAAATCATCTTTATGGTCTTTCTTTTACGATTGTTGTTTTTAGTGTTAGTTCTTAAGATTAAAAGTATTAATGTAAGAATTTTGGATTTGCGAAAAATATCTCATACAAAATAGTGGAAAAAATTAGTAGGAGTACCAAGGATTTGCTAGCCTTGCCTATAATTTATCATATACTTGTATTGAATTTTGTTCATATATTTATTTAGTGAGCAAACTTGAAATTTTATGTCAAATACTAGTTATGCATACCAAGAATTAAGTTGTTTCCTGCATTTATTTTAAGATATTAAAATTTAAATTTGATTATTTCATCAACATTTCTTCTGCAGCTCAAATGGGGTCAGATCGGACTTTATCACGAACAACTATTTAAAATATTAAATAAAGATGAAAATATCACTTTTAATATATTTAAATTTTATTTTCAAATGCTATGGAGCCTCTGATTTGTATAAATCGCGAAATACGTTTCAATTACAAATTATACAAATTCGTTTATGAAACGTTTTTTTGTTTTATATATATATATATATACGAGTTCGTCTATAACTATGAAAATTGTGTTTGTATAATGACTTCAATTCTATGATATTCAAAAAAAAAGTTATTTCCAGAATTTAATTCAAGATATAATAATTTAGATTTAATTATTATTTTATTATTATTTTCTATAGCTCAAGTGGGATCAGATTGAGCTTTATCACAAACAACTATTTAAAATATTTAATAAAGATGAAAATATCACTTTTAGTATATTTAAATTAATACTCAATGAAAATTTTTATTTTCTATCTAATTTTTTTATTATACGTATCTTAATTTCTATAATACTAAAAGAAAACAAAGAAAAATACTATTTCCCAAGCAAATTGGATAACTACTCCAATATAATAAGATAGTTATTTTATTACTTTATAAATAAGATAAATAAGGAGACCATTGCAGACTGCCTTTTATTAATACTATTATTCATGTATTTTAATTATTAGTGTAGCAAAAACGTTCTCCTTCACACTCAAGATCAGGAAAGTTATTGTAAGTAACAATTTTATTAAACACTATTATTGTATTGCTTTTGTTATTACTATTAATAATACATTTAATCTTATCTTGAATTACTTAACTAAAGGATATAGTTGGACATTCCTTTCAACCGAAGCAATGATGACAGTTAATGCGATTAAAAGAGGTAGAAAAGTTATATCAATGTCAAATTAACAGCTGATCGATTGCATGTTTGAGCATTATCGTATGTCCAATGAGGAGTCAAGGTTAGGGAAGAACAATTGATTCAGATTATCCTATAAAATGACTTGCAAATTTGTTGAGTTACATGGTGTAGTTGAAGGAGAAAAATATTGCTACATCACGCAGAGAAGTAAATGCAAATATGTGTTGCCTATAGTTATTTAATCTCCAAAATAAATCACCTATATGGTCATTCTTTTACGTCTGATTATCAGTTTTTTAGTGTTAGCTTTTGAGATAAGTAGGAACGTAAGAACTTTGGATATGAAATTTTTTTATCTCAAACAAACTAGTTGGAAAAATGAGTGGGAATACAAATGATTTGCAAAAATCAAACTTAGCCATGACTATAATTTATCATATTCTCGTATTAAATTTAATTCATATATTTATTTGAGTGAGGAAACATGAATTATTCTAGCAGATACTAACTATGCATCCCAAGAATTAAGTCATTTCCTGCAATTAATTCGAGATATTAAAGTTTGAATTTGATTATTTCATCAACACTTCTTCAGCAGCTGAAATGGGATCAGATCGGGATTTATCACAAACAATTATTTAAATATTAAGTAAAAATGAAAATATCACTTTTAATATATTAAATTGATATTCAATGAAAAATTCTCTTTTTTATCTAGTGTTTTTTATTATACTAATATTAATTTCAAGAATACTAAAACAAAATAAAGCATACTACATTTCAGGCGAATCGGATAAATACAGTAATATAATATGATAATTATTTATCACTAGGTAAAGAGCATGTGCTTCTCAAAGTGTGTAATTTCTTTATTTTTGGTAATATATTGATTGGTGAGTATCATACTTTGCTTTTTCTGTATTTATCTCTTCGAATTGATGCGTAAAGTTTGTAATCATCATATGGCGGCAATGCAATGTCTATACATTTTTGAACTCAATAAGAGCATAAAAAGAAGATTGCCTATGTCACTTTAAGTTAATACTTGTGTTTTGTTGCTGCTGTAACTCAAAAGACAAAGTTGAAAATGGAAGAACTTTAACAGAAATTGCAAAGTAGGAAATTTGAAAACGGAAACTTTTACAAAGAAAAAAACAAAAATAAAAGTTTAAAAATGGAGAATAAGTTGTTAGGTGGAGAAAACTTACAACAATAGCGGAGGAAAAGACATTTTTTTCAAGACCGTCCTAGTATGTATTTATCTCTGCACCTTTATTTTTCCTCCTAATGTTTTACGCAAGTGGACTATGAGTCCTAAATTCTACTAGAAAACACATAATTTTTTATAAGTTTGTGAATACCGTTTTGTAGTACAAAATATTTCCTATAATGGTTGCTCAATTGGCTGAAGTTTTTTTTTTAAAATGTTTTCGAGGAAAACAAATTGTAAGATGTTCTTTTATTAAACAAATTTAGAGAATTTGAATTGCCAATTCTTTTGACTTTATACTATATTTTTACGTAGTTTTTAAATCTATTAATTTTTGTTTCAGAAAAATTCAAAGATTTCATGCCCATATTCATTGTCAAATTTAAATTCTTACACTCTCAAAATTCAAACCATATCATATAAATTGGGACAGAGGAAGTAGTAATTGTGTAGAAAATCTTATAAATATTTACCTCTTATTAAGTTTTTGAAAATTTAAAAGTGATTTAAAAGTTTTTATTTTTTTATTTAAAAGTTACTCTTTTTTTTAATTCAATCCAAACAGGCTCTAAGTTATTTATGAAAGATAAAAACAAGTAATTTTTCCTTACACCACCGCCAAAACACTTTTGTAAAGCTGCACTTAGGGTTATTTAGTTTGAGATTGTAACGATCGGGTTCCGTCGTTAAAGGGAAGCCAACGGGAAAAGATTATGGGCCGAAATTGTTTTTGATAGTAACTTGAAATTTCCCAACCTAGTCCAGATTTGGACGAAATCGGCGTCCATAAAGTTCAGAGAAATCTGGTAGTAATTAGGTGATTTAAATGTGATTTTGATTACAGGAGTAGATAGCCAATGCGTTAAAGAATCCGTACAACTTTACGGAATTGAATTCGGGCAAGTAGAACTCCCGCAATTGATCTTGGCATGAAAGGTATTTTCTGAGTGTCATTAGACGAAGGTGTGTTGTGAAATGAGATTCTTGGAATTATTAAATTAGCTCTCTGTTTTGTGCAAGCCTCTTTGGCGGGGCATTTGGTCGCTCTAGCGAAGCCGTTGTGGCGGGGTAGTGGCCGTTGTGGTGGGTTCGACGCGACTTAAGCCATTAATAAACCCCCAAAACGTCTTTATTCTACACTTTTTGACTTTGAGAGCTAGGAGACGACCCCATATGATTTCTTGATAGTTTTTCACCATTCTTGAGGCTAAAGGTAAGGTTTTTACTCCCCAAATCCATTTTTCAATCCGTAGAACCTATTATCTTGGGTTGTTATCTATGGGGAAGGGTTTTGATCTTAGAATTCATGGTGGAAATACCCTAATTGGATCATGGGTGATCTAGGGTTCGTTAGAGTTGTTAGTAATCCAGGTAATTAGTGATTGTTTATTGATTACCATATTATATTGATTGTTTGTAGACCAAGAACAAGGAGAACGAATTTGAAAAGAGAAGGATCAAATTTCTTAGGGTTTCAAGCCTGTTTCGAGGTAGGTGATGGTTGTGATTCTATGATTGTGTGATGTATTCTTATTATTGCTTCATTATGATGCATGTAAGTATGTGAATGTTGCGTTATTGATCACACTAATTGTAAATGAGTATGAAAGAATAACTGTGTGCCATGAATCACTTCTTGAATGTATGATTGAAAATATACTGTATTTGTGATTGTGGTGTGTTGATGGGATCAGTTGCCATGTTCCGGCATAACTAATTGGGATCGGTTGCCACGTTCTGGCATAAACTTTGGATCGGGTACCACGTTCCGGTGCACTAACAGTTTGGGTTTGAGTTTCGTGAGAGGACCAACTACTTGTGATAAATGTATATTGTTGAGCATGTGATATACAATATTGTTATATTCGGTATATTGCATGGTTATATTGTTGTGATGACTTATTTATATTGCATTTAGTGGGATAGCCACGTGATCCTACCAGTACACGGTGGTTACGTACTGATATTGCACTTGCTCTTATTTTTGTTGAGTACAGGGCATCTTCCGACGGCAATTGACAGACCTCGCTTAGAAGATCTGTGATCGTCAACTTCGAATTCAAGGGTGAGCTAGCAATTTTCGGGCTGCTTTGGATTCTCTTTGAGTTTATGTCCACATTTCGGACTTAGACTAGTTCTTTAGATGCTTCTTATGTTAGTTGGGTTGTACCCATTTTCTTGTTTAGACTTATGGATCTTGTTAGTAGTTTTGGTACATTGACTTTCAGGTTCTAGGTTATTTCTTCCGCACTTGTTTAGTTTCGTTGTTAGATTTTTTATTGAAGTTTATGGGAACTTCAGTTTTAGTTTATTTAACCTGCTTCCGTAGTTCAAATTGCTTAGTTAGTAGTAGTTTTGGTTCTCCCACCGAAGGGTTAGTGTGGGTGCCACTCACGACGATCTTAGTCATGATAAAGTTGGTATCAGAGCCTAGGTTCGTTGATCTCGATGTACCAAAACGAGTCTAATAGAGTCTTGTGGAACGTTAAGGGGACGCCTTTACTTTTCTTCGAGAGGCTATAGGACTTCTTATTTTCTCGTCTCCTTTCGTGCTATAACTTGGGTCCAATTGGTAGTTGGGTGATACAAATTGGTATCTAACCTTTTTCACTCTTTTGTCCGCAGATGGTTAATACAAGCTTCAACGGTGTTCGTCATGTCGCTCCCGTCAATGCTCCAGCTGAGGACTCTGCAACAAGAGGTCGCGTCAAGGCAGGGGTAGAGGAAGAGGTAGAGGTAGAGGTCATGGAAGAGTAGCACCTATTGGGAATGAAGCTCCTGTTGAGAATACCCCTATGAATGAGAACCCTCATGCGCATCATGAAGAGATAGAGGAGAATGTTGATGTTGAGGAGATTGGACAAGAGGAAGAGGTACCAGCTGAAACTATCGACGTTTTTTCCTTGGATCCAGTGTTAGCGCAATAGATCATGTCATTCTTTAGAGGTTTGGTTTGTGCTGGAGTGTTTCCCTCTGTTCAAGCAACTCAGGCTCCCACCAATACCCCTATTGCTAGCACTATCCCCAAGGTGGGTGGAACTTGAGGTAATGATGCTTTCTTTTGTCCTTTGTTGGGTTCTGTTATGACTGGTAATGAGCATGAGATGTTGACTAAGTTCTTGAAGTTAAAGCCTCATGTGCTTCTTGGTTATGAGAATGAGGATGCTTATGAATTTATTCTTGATTGCTATGAGAGGCTTCATAAGTTGGGGATTGTTCATCAACATGGGATTGAGTTCGTGTCGTTTCAACTTCAAGGTGAGGCTAAGCAGTGGTGGAGAGCTTATGTGGAATGCAGATCTTCGACTTTACCTCCACTCACTTGGAATCAGTTTCATGCTTTGTTTTTGGAGAAATATGTGCCTAGGACTTTGAGAGATCGTAAGAAGGATGAGTTTATGGAATTGGAGCAAGGTGGTATGTCTGTGGCTGCTTATGTGGCTGCTTATGAGGCCAAGTTCCATGTTTGTCTAGATATTCTACGCAATTGGTGACTACTGAGGAGGAGAGGATTCGTTTGTTTGTTAGGGGACAGAATTCTGAGCTACATGTATTGTCTTTCATATGACTTCTACAGGAAGGAGTTTTAATGAAGTGACAGATTTTGTGAAGAAAGTGGAGGGGGTGAGGCGAGATGGTCAGGCAAAGGTATTGGCTAAGAAAGCCAAGAATTCTAGATATTTTCAAGGATCCTATTCGAGAGGATCTGGTAGACCAACACTTGCAGCCCGACCTATTCAGTCTGTCATGCCCGCTTCTACAAGTAATTACTCTGGAACTCCACCTCAGAATTTAATTCACGATAGCCAGGGAGTCGCGTCTTTGGCGGGAAGCAGTCCATCTTTTGATCGCCCTTGCTACAATTATGGAGAACCTGGGCATATGAGGAGAGATTGTCCCGACCCGCGCATGTTGGATTCCACATCGCAGCGGTCTAGGGCAATGGTAACCGTGGGGAATGGTAATAATGGTCGAGGGCATCCACAAGGTGGGCGAGGAGGTAATCAGCGAGGCCGGGGAGATCGTTGAAATGGTAACGTAGGCCGAGGTAACGTGCAACCATGTAGGGAAGTCATTCGTCAAGATGATAGGGCTCAGTGTTATGTCTTTTCGGGCAAGAATGAGGCGGAGGCGTCTGATGCGGTGATCACATGTACTATTTTTGTTTATGGCCGGATGACTAGTGTGTTATTTGATCCGGGTTCTAGTTATTCTTATGTGTCTGTGAGATTTGCATTGGAGTTTGATATGATTTGTGATATACTTGATTCCCCTATCCATGTTTCTACCCCAGTTGGAGAGTCTGTCATAGTCACCCATGTCAATCGTGCTTGTCCTATTTTGTTTATGGGTCTCTAGACTTGGGCTGATTTGGTGATTTTGGATATGACTGACTTTGATATAATCTTAGGCATGACTTGGTTATCCCCATATTATGTTGTATTGAATTGTAATACTAAGTCTGTGACTAGAAATTTCGGGAAGGAAAAAATTAGAGTGGGAAGGGGTGTACAAGCCTAAGCATGCTAAGATCATATCCTCCATAAGGTCTAGGAAACTGGTAGGGCGGGGTTGTTTGGCTTACTTGGCTCATATTCGGGATGTTGAGATTGAGTTTCCCTCTATTGAGTCTATTCTTGTGGTGTCAGAATTTAGAGAAGTGCTCCCTACTGATTTGCCTGGTATGCCTCGGGATAGAGATATAGATTTCTGCATTGATTTAGAGTCTGGTACTCGTCCCATTTCCATCCCTCCGTATCGTATGGCTCTGATAGAATTAAGAGAGCTTAAGGCTAAAATCAAAGAGCTTCTTGATAAAGGATTTATTCATCCTAGTGTTTCCCCATGGGGTGCCCCAGTTTTGTTTGTTAAGAAGAAAGATAGTAGTATGAGAATGTATATAGATTACCGTAAATTGAATAAGGTAACCATTCGAAATAAGTATCAATTGCTCGAATAGATGATTTTTTTGACCAATTTCAAGGCACATCGGTTTTCTCTAAAATTGATTTAAGGTCTGCGTACCATCAATTAAAGATTAGGCCGGAATATATACCAAAAATGACATTTAGGACTCGATATGGGCATTATGAGTTCCTAGTTATCTCGTTTGGGTTGACTAATGCGTCTGCCGCTTTCATGAGTTTGATGAATGGGGTTTTCAAACCCCTTCTTGATTCGTTAGTTATAGTATTTATTGATGATATTTTGGTCTATTCAAAAAGTGAGGAAGAGCATGCCAACCATATTCGAATTGTTCTGGGTGTTCTTGACAGACAAAGGTTGTATGCAAAATGTTCTAAGTGTGAATTATGATTGACTTCGATTGTGTTTTTGGGGCATGTAGTCTCGAAAGAAGGGGTAATGATAGATCCTCAAAAGATTGAGGTGGATAAAAATTAGGTTCGACCTAGCTCTATGACGGAATTTAGGAGTTTTGTGGGGCTTGCGAGCTATTATCGTCATTTTGTGAAGAACTTTGCTTCTATTGCTACACATTTGACTAATTTGACCAAAAAAAAGATACCATTTGAATGGATTGAAAAATGTGAGGAGAGCTTTCAAAAGCTCAAGACTCTTTGGAGCACTGCACCTATTCTAGTATTACCGGTTGAAGGTAAAGATTTTGTTGTTTATTGTGATGCTTCGCAATCTGGTTTGGGGGCAGTGTTGATGCAAGATAAGAATGTTATAGCCTATGTATCGCGTCAATAGAAGTGCATGCGAGGAATTATCCAACACATGATTTGGAGTTGGCAGCGGTAGTACTTGCTCTTAAGATCTAGCGACATTATCTTTATGGTGTCAAGTGTGAAGTATTTAATGATCATCGTAGTTTGCAGCATATGTTCACTCAAAAAAAATTGAATTTTAGACAGAGAAGGTGGATGGAGTTACTTAAGGAATATGATGTGACCATCCAATACCCTATGGACAAGGCTAATGTGGTGGCGGATGCATTAAGTCGGAAAGCGGTGAGTATAGGTATTCTAGCTTGCTTGAGTGTATCCAAGTGACCTTTGGCTAAGGAAATTCAACGTTTGGAGTCTAACTTCATGCGATTGGGCATCTCATAGAAAGGTGGCTTGTTAGCTAGCATTAAGGTTAGAGTCGCATTTATTGAAGAAATCAAGGCCAAACAAATTGAGGATGAGAAATTGAATGAACTTAAGGAGAAAATTGCGATTGGCAAGGCACAAGAGACCACTCTTGATGTGGAATGTGTGCTTAGTTGTAAAGGAAGGATTTATGTTCCTCGAGTTGATGCTATGATTTCAAAATTGTTGACAGAATCTCATGGTTCGTGATATTCCATTCATCCGGGTGTGACCAAGTTGTACCGAGATTTGAAGTGAATTTATTGGTGGTCGGGCATGAAGAAAGTCATTGTGAAGTTTGTGGCTAAGTGTCAAAATTGCTAGCAAGTAAAATATGAACATCAAAGTCCAGCGGGTTTGCTTAAAGAATGCCAATTCCAGAATAAAAGTGGAAAAGAATAGCCATGGATTTTGTGGTTGGTCTTCCCAAGACTTGGGGGAAGTATGATTCGATTTGTGTAGTTGTGGACAGATTGACTAAGTCAACCTACTTTATTCCGGTGAGGATATATTATAACGCGGAACAATTGGCTAAGGTGTATGTGAAAGAGATAGTGAGGTTGCATGGAGTGCCACTTTCTATCATCTCAGATCGTGGTACCCAATTCATCTCCAAGGTTTGGAGGAAGTTACATGATGAATTGGGCACACAACTCACTTTTAGTACAGCCTTCCATCCGCAAACGGACGGACAGTCAGAGAGGACTATTCAAGTTTAGAGGACATGCTGAGAGCATGTGTGATTGACTTTGGAGGACATTGGGATAAGCTCCTACCTTTGTGTGAGTTCTCTTATAATAACAGTTATCACTCTAGCATTGATATGGCACCATTTGAGGCACTCTATGGGAGGGGATGTATATCACCCATATGATGGTTTGAGGCTGGAGATGTGAGACCTTTGGGGTGGACTTACTGAAGGATGCTTAAGACAAGATGAGGAGTATTTAAGCTAAGCTTCTAGCAGCCCTGGGTAGAAAAAAGAAGTATGTGAATCATAAGGTAAGAGACATGTTATTTCAAATTGGTGAGAATGTTCTTCTTAAGGTATCACCCATGAAAGGGGTGATGAGGTTTGGCAAGAAGGGAAAGTGGAGTCCGCGATATAATGGTCCATTTGAGGTTCTTGAATGTGTAGGATTGTGGTGTATAGATTGACCTTACCTCCTAACTTATCGGGAGTTCATCCGGTATTTCATGTTTCCATGTTGAAAAGATATCATGGTGATGGGGATTACATCAATAAGTGGGACTCGATTGTATTAGACGAAGACCTCCATTATGAGGAGGAACCGATTGCAATTCTTGATCGTGGTGTGCGTATGTTGAGGACCAAGGAGATTAAATCTGTTAAGGTTCAACGGAAGCATCGTCCAGTTGAAGAAGCTACTTGGGAAACCGAGAAGGACATGCGAGACAAGTATCCCCAATTATTCGTCGATTCAAGTACTACTTCATTCTTACTTTAGCCTGTTTTTTCTAGTTTGTCACTCGGGGACGAGTGAGGAGTAAATTGGTATCTATTGTAACGATCGGGTTCTGTCGTTATTGGAAAGCCAACAGGAAAAGATTGTGGGCCGAAAAACTTTTTGGTAGTAACTTGAAATTTCCCAACCTAGTCCAGATTTAGACGAAATTGGCGTCCTTAAATTCTAGAGAAATCTGGTGGATTTTGGTTGATTTAAACATGATTTTGATTACATGAGTATATAGCCAAAGCATTAAAGAATCCATACGACTTTACAGAATTGAATTCGGGCGAGTAGAACTCCCGAAATTGATCTTGGAGTGAAAGATATTTTCGGAGTGTCGTTAGACGAAGGTGTGTTGTGAAATGGGATTCTTGAAATTATTAATTTAGGCAAGCCACTTTGGCGGGGTTTTTGGTCGCTCTAGCGGGGCCACTGTGGCGGAGTGGTGGCCGTTGTGGCGGGTTCGACGTGACTTTAGTCGTTAATAAACCCCCAAAACGTCGTTATTCTACACTTTTCGACTTTGAGAGCTAGGAGATGACCCCATACGAGTTCTTGACAGTTTTTCACCATTCTTGAGGCTAAAGGTAAGATTTTAACTCCCCAAATCCATTTTTCGATCCGTAGAACCTATTATCTTGGGTTGGTATCGATGGGGAAGGGTTTTGATCTTAGAATTCATGGTGGAAACAACCATAATTGGATCATGGGTGATCTAGGGTTTGTTAGAGTTGGTAGTAATCCGAGTAATTAGTGATTGTTTATTGATTCTCATATTATATTGATTGTTTGTAGGCCAAGAACAAGCGGAACAAATCCGGAAAGGGAAGGATCAAATTTCTTAGGGTTTCAAGCTTGGTTCAAGGTAGGTGATGGTTGTGATTATATGATTGTGTGATGTATTATTGTTATTGCTTCATTATGATGTATGTATGTATGTGAATGTTGCGTTATTGATCACACTAATTGTAAATGAGTATAAACGAATAACTATGTGCCATCAATAACTTCTTGAATGCATGATTATTGAGAATTTACTTGTGAATGTGATTGTGGTGTGTTGATGGGATCGGTTGCCACGTTCCGGCATAACTAATTGGGATCGGTTGTCACGTTCCGGCATAAACTTTGGATCGGGTACCTACAGTTTGGATTTGGGTTCCGTGAGAGGACCAACTACTTGTGATATATTATTTTGTTGAGCATGTGATATTCAATATTGTTATATTCGGTATATTGCATGGCTATATTGTTGTGATGAATTGTTTATGTTGCACTTAGTGGGATAGTTGTGTGATCCTACCAGTACACGATGATTGTGTACTGATACTGCACTTGCTCTTATTTTTGTTGAATACGTGGCATCTTTCGGCGGCTATTGACAGACCTCTCTTAGAAGATATGTGATCGTCAACTTTGAATTCAAGGGTGAGCTAGCATTTTTCGGGATGCTTTGGATTCTCTTTGAGTTTATGTCCACATTTCGGACTTAGACTAGTTCTTTAGATGCTTCTTATGTTAGTTGGGTTGTACCCATTTTCTTGTTTAGACTTATGGATCTTTTTAGTAGTTTTGGTACATTGACTTTCAGGTTCTAGTTTATTTCTTCCGTATTTGTTTAGTTTCATTGTTAGATCTTTTGTTGAAGTTTATGGGAACTTCAGTTTTAGTTTATTTAATATGTTTCCGTAGTTCAAATTGTTGAGTTAGTAGTAGTTTTGGTTCTCCCACCGGAGGGTTAGTGTGCCACTCACGATGGTCTGGGTCGTGACAGAGGTATAAGATATAACAGTTTTTGAAATAATATGCATAATTATTTTATAGTGTATTTGAATGTAAGTATTAGTTAGTCTCGAAATTATTTATTCCACTGTTAATTTATACTATAGTGATACGATAAGTTATCTCATAATACATGAAGGGATAGTTAATTCCCGGATAACTTGTTCCCAACCAAATGATCCCTATAGTGAAAAACTTTTTATTTTTTCGTATGAAAATATTATTATTTTTTCTTCTCTCATTGATTCAATCAAAATATATGTGGAAATACGTACCCAATGAATATTTTTTTAGTAGTAACCTAACCGATATTTATGTTCTAATACTTCATTCACTTTGATTTGTCAATTTTGGACTTTACACACACCCCTGTCACACCCCTATTTTTCCTAAAATTATGTTTTGAATAAAAAAGAACAAAACAAAAAAATAAATGACAAACACGTGGGAAAAAAATGAAAAAAAAAAAATTTCTATTCAAAAAGTAATCTTAATTTCTTCAAACTTTCTTTCGAAAATTATTCTTAATTCCTATACAATTATATCTCCTATTATAATTCAACTACTTATTTTTAAATCCCAACTAAAAAAAAATACAATCCTAAAATTGAATTGCTAGCAACTAAATGCTTGTATATACTATACCCACCATGATAAAAAAAATTATATATATAAATACATGCGTAAAACAAATAAAAAATTACGAACATTTCAAGATTCAAATTTATAAATGTCCATCCTTTAACTTTAATTTATTTTGTTTCAATAAATTTATGTTCATATACATATTTTATTAACGGGCATACATTAATAAAATTAGTTAATTTTAATATGATAATAATAAATCAAAGAAGGGTGGTAATGTGCATTTTTTAAGTCATAATAATAATATATCCAAAATAGAGTCATATATAGTCAATAAAACTACCGTGCTAGAACCACGAGGCTCGAGGGGTGCATAATACCTTCCTCTCTGTCAACAGAATTTCTTACCTAAATTTCTAATTTGCAGACCAATAAAATAAAGAATCAAAATTTCCTTTTGATTAGAGATTTCGAATAAGGTGACTTGGTATACCAAAATTCAATTCCAAGTGGCGACTTTGTAAAATAAATAATCTCTTTTCAAAATGTCACTTTAATTGGAAAAACTCTTCTTTTTTTTAAAAAACATAATTTTGAGGAAAAAATAGGAGTGTAACATATGGATATTCCGCTGGGGATAACCAAAATTCGAGCTTATAATTATTGACTCATGTATGACTTTTTATTTATTTATTTATGTTTTTGAATATTGTATTTGATGGTTTAGTGTGTTAATTGTCTATTTATTTACTGATTTAATATTATTTGAATTGCACTTAAACTGTCTTCTCTCGCGCACCCCTCTGATTCTTCAATGATACCATTATGGGAATTGCGACTTCGCACCCCACTTCTATTAAGATAGCTAGTGGGAAGGTCCATGGTAAAGGATTTTTAGTTACACTTATTAGGATGGATATCACCCATCCACAAAGCCGGAAAACTCTGCTACCAGTACGTTGCTACTCCCTAACTCAAGTTGTCCACTCATTTTATAGCCAGTCTAGATATCTTTCTCCACAAGTTTAACCTTAGTAGAACTGAAACCATACATGATATCCGTAGTAGGTTCCGCTTTATCTACATCATCTGCATTTAACTTAGTGAGATTCGGCGTGGGAGTCGAGTCTGTCTAGGACAGGTACCTTTTCTTGAGACCATCATGTACATTTTTGTGCTACTTGTCACATCATAGGAAAGACTATAACAAATGTTGACCGGTTTTATGATAATTGACTAAAAGCAGAAATGTTTATTTTATCCACTTTCAACAAATTATTCAAAATAAACAAATAAATAAATTGATAATAATAATAATAATAATATATAAGAAAAAAAACCTAATTTTTTTGCTTTTATCAAAACATCGAGTTTTTTTTAATAAATAAATAATAATAATACATATTTGTATACACATATAATATAATTAATAACAATTAAAAAACATTTTCATTTATGTATATATATATATATATATATATATTATTAAATATATGTGTGTGTATGTCTCAAAATGGTTTTAAAAATAGTGCATGTCTACCTTGTTTTTATTTCTTTTTCTTTTCATGATTTGCTTGTCAAAGTTGTCTCCTTATCCGGTCATAGCTTCCCCTAAAGAAAGTTAACAAAGGTCGTTTCCGAAAGAGTAACCACTTTAAGCATTCTTAGTCATTTATTTTCATAATTGTTTTTCTTCCTACTCCGACAAATGATTTCAATTGATAAAAAATTCATAAATTTGGTTTTCAATCTCGGGTTTTTTTCCCTAACCAGGTAATCATGAGATTTATGAGAAGTTATAAAAGGACAAGAGATGAAACAGTCAAAATGGTCAATCATCCCCCAAAATTTATGATCATAGATAAAACCCCACCACTACTCATGTGGAACGATATGCATCAGTTTAGGCGAACTGAGATATTCAAACATCTTGGTTTTCTCACAGATATCATGAGGTTTAGTCCTGACAGAAATTTGATGAAGGCCTTGATTCCGTTTTGGGATTCTACAAGCAATGTGTTTTGCTTTAGCAATTTGAGTTGACTCCTACATTAGAAGAATTGGGTGGTTTCACAGGGTTAGGCAAGGATCTCCGAAATAAAACACTCATAGCCCCTAGGAGCATCAGCGGGAATTTTTTTTTAGAAAAAATGCACATCATCCATCCTCATATGGAGTGTTTCGATAATGGGAGGGTTTTCTTGGAATTCCTATACTCACGATATGGAAGGAAAGAAAATTTTCAGACTACGAAAAGCAACTTAAAAATGGACAACACCTCTCTATTTAGGAAAAGCATAGACAAGAAGCATTCATGGTGGCATTTTTGGGAATCATGGTTTTTCCAAGGAGAGATAAAAAAAATCAGTATTCGTCTGTCGGGAATAATCATTGTTATGATGAAGAAAAAGAAACCCACTATTTTGTCGATGATGTTGGCTGATATCTATCGTGCTTTGACTAAATGTAGAGAAGGGGGAGTCTTTATTGAAGGTTGTAGCATTTTATTGCATATGTGGTTTCTGGAGCACTTGTATTGCCATCGTTTTGAGACAAATTTCAAATCTGATTGGACGAATCATATTTTAAGCCACCCAGAAAGGATGAAGGAATTAGTAGACAAATTTCCAAGAGGTGTCAAAGCATGGAGACATTCTCTTTTTAAATTAAATGCATCTTATATTAATGGAACTATCATTGGTTCCATTCGAGTGAACTAATTGTTATGTCTTCCTATCGTCTATTCTTTGTTCTGAAGGACCTTCAAGGATTCCAACCATACAAACCCCTTCGAGCGTTATACCAATTAAGACAAAGAAATTTTTTACCTAAGGCCGAGGATATACAAAATTTTGTATGGGAGGTGACATCTGAAGATCGAAATGGAGAATCAGAAGCTCAAAAGATTTGGGGTGGTAGTCAAATTTAAGATCAAAAGCTATGATAGACGATCGTGTTCAAGGAGAAGTGGACCCCTCATACCTTTATTGGTTCTTTGATCAAGCCCCTCTCAAAGTAATGCCCGAAGGATCAGCGCGAGAGCCCATAGATCGAGAAACGGAAATTGAAGTTAGAATCAAGCAAGTTCGACTCGAAGTTGAAAGAAATTATAGGTTTACTCTAGACCTAAGTAATGACCTAAAGAATACTAAAGAAGAGTTGGTCCAACGTGATGCAATATTCGAAGCAAGAGTCAGGTTGATTCAGAAAAGGGTTGAAAAAGAACACCAATCCACCATTCGAGTCTTACAGGAGGATTTGGGCATTGTCACAGACGTTATAGAGTAACAATAGGAGGAATACAAAAAATAAAATACCCTCTTAATGCACACAAGACTAGGTTGCAGAATCACTTAAAAACTTCAATGGAACAATAAATGGACATAGCAAAATGTTTCACATCATGTCAAGCAAAAGTTGTGCGACCGAAAGAAACCAATGGATGGGAGAATATGACGAAATTCATAACCAAATCGAAGACCTTCAGACATATGAAGAGAATTTGAACCACGCGGTTGGTACTAGTCAAGAGTGGTTGTGAAATTGTCACGAGAATATAGAGGAGGCCAAAAGACAAGTGCTTTAACTGACAGAGAGTTTGATTGATGTTTATGGAGGTTATCTCCATCGGAGTGATGAGAGACAAGGTCGACAGGCTCGTGCACTAGACCCACATCTACCAAAAGCCTTGTTCAAGGTCTACTCCAGCTTAGGAGGCAATTGATGATCAAGATATACTGGAGAAGGATTGTATTTATTTGTTATTTTCATTTCGCCAAGTTTGTTGCAATCTTTAAGTATCTTGATGTTTTTATTTTGGTCCATTGTTTTAAGAACATTTTGATTTAAATGATGTTTTCTTTTTAAGTTAAATAAATGTTGTGCTTTTATTTTCAAAACAAATTCCCTTTACGAACGACGTAATGATCTGATTCATGCTTAACATGATACGTAGGCAACCTTCAACGGGTTCGATCAAAATGTGTTCAAAAAATTCAAATGAACAAAGTATGAGACTAAACGACATAAGCAAGTCATCCAAATCCGGGATCAAAACATAAAAACCTTCCAAAACTCATTGTAGAAATAGAAATAATTTAGGTGCATAACATTCAACGTGTGATTAATATTCGCAAAGCACTGAACTCTTAACACATTTGCTTATATATATATATAAGAGAGAGAGTTTAAAGGTGGTTGGTTTGTGAAGAGATTTGGCATCTCATCAATATTACACAAGATCAAAAGGGCAAGCAAAAATGACACGCAAAGACGGAACAGAGTCGGGATATGACGAAGTCCAAAATCAAATGGTTGCACAAGAATCAGTATTTGTAGAAGAGGTAAAAATGTTGAGACAACAGATGGCCGAAATATATGGAGCTTGGATGAATGGACAAGTTCTTCCATCTTCATTTTGGAAATACTTGAATGTGAATATACCATTCCCTATCCAGGTCTCAATAAGCGACCCGGTTTATCCACCTGAATTTGTCCCCTACGTTTGCACATCTAATACTTCTGGAACTTCCTCGGTACACCCCTTGAATCCACCTATGATGACTAATCCACTCTTCATGCCAACTGCGCAAACTAATACAATTCCTTAATCAACACTAGTACAAAAATCCAACGATGATCCTCTACCCAAAGATCAATACGACCAAGGACAGGCCCCTAAATTGACTTTTAAAACTCCTGACTATTACCGCCACACTCATCAATACAGTTCACCTGTAGAGGTTGAGAAAATCACTAAGAATGAGGAAAATGAAGAAATTTCCAAAAATATGATGAGTTTGGAGCAAAACATAAAGAATATGCAAGGTCTGGGAGGACACAAAAGTGTCTTATTTAAGGACTTATGCATGTTTCTAGATGTCCACCTGCCTATAAGATTCAAAACTCCAAAGTTTGATAAGTATAATGGTCACGGTGACCCAATTGCTCATTTGAAGAGATTTTGTAATCAGCTAAAGGGAGTCGGAGGAAAAGAAGAGCTTCTTATGGATTACTTTGGAGAAAGTCTAACGGGTGTAGCCTCAGAATGGTTCATCGATCAAGATGTTTCTCGTCGGCATATTTGGGATATCATGGCTCAAGATTTTGTCCAGCAATTCCAATACAATATCGATATCGTTCCAGAACGTGATTCCCTTGCTAATATGAAGAAAAAAATCATCTGAAAGCTTTGGGGAATATGTCACAAGATAGAGAGAGCAGACGGCTACAGTTAAACTGTCAATGAAAGACTATGAGTTTATTGATATTTTTTTCTCCAGGGTCAAAAAAGTCTGACTACTTTCATTACATTCTTGTCACAATGGGAAAGTATTTCGCCGAAGCAATTAAGATCAAAGAAATGGTAGAGCACAACATAAAATTGGGTAAAATTGTAAGTCAGGCAGCCATTAGAGCTACCACACAAGCAATACAGAGTGGTTCAGGTAATTTTGGAAATCGAAAAAAAGGAGGAAGAGTTTGTGATGACGTCTGGATCGAGAGTTGTTCAAATGGGGATGAACCACCATTATGTTCAAGTCCAACAAGAACAACCTAATTCTCCTCAACATTATTACCATCCCAATATGCAATTCTCAACGCTGAGGCATATGTCCGACCTCCTCAGTGCCAACAATGGCGGGCACCTGCCCCATAAGGTTCTCGCCCCCAACAGCAAAACTTTCAAGCACCATATAATCCACTTCCCCGGATAGATTATACAAGAGAACAAGGTCGGAAAGAAAACTTTACCCCAATTAGGGAATCATATACTAGTGTTGAGGAAATTAATTCAATTGAGATTGATTGAACCTTTCAATCCCTATTTTGTCAATCCAAATGCAAGAGGCTTTAATCCAATTGTTATATGTGAGTATCACGCTAATACTCAAGGTCATAGAACAGAGAATTGTTGGACTCTAAAAAGAGTCATTGAGAAGTTAATCGAGAATAAGATAATCGAGATACGCAATGAGGAAGCACCAAATGTCACCAATAACCCACTCCCTGCTCATAATAATAAGCATGTTGTAGGAATGGTAGGCATTTATGAAGATTGGCAGCAAACAGGTAGAACAAAGATGGAAAGCAAGGTTTCAAAAGAAGAGTCAAGTATATATGATTTTAGAACCCATACAAAAGGCATCATTAATTGTGAAAGGTGCAAGTACAAAATTTGGGGACTCAAGAAAGCTAGTGTTGTATGTCCCTGGAGCTATAAAAAGAAAAGAAGTATCGTTGAATGGACCAAAATTATACATTCCTGGTAAACTTTCAACATCTGATCCAAATCAAGAAAGTGTGAAAGAGCCAGTTGTGATACAAATTGCAACACAACTTCCAATGACAAATACCTAGACCGTTCCCTAGAACTACAACAACGTTGTTGTTACCCACAAGGGAAAGGAGATCATTGAAGAAACAAATGAAACAAGAGACTTAACTCGTTCCATAAGATGTTATGCTCTAAAAGAATTAAGGAGAAACAAACAAGAAAAATAAAATCAGTTGCCAGTAAAAAAAATGTCACTGAGGAAGAGGCGGAAGAATTTCTGAAAAAGATGAAAGCTCAAGATTATTTTGTTGTTGATTAGTTGAGGAAAACGCGCACCTAAATCTCTTTGTTGTCATTACTAATACATTCCAAAGAGCATCGTGAAGTTTTAACCAGAATCTTGACTGAGGTCACTTGGAAAAGATGGACAGTCGAATATTTGAAGTAAATAGAATCACTTTCACTGATGATGAATTGCCTTTAGAAGGTTCTGGGCATAACAAGACTCTACATTTAACCGTGAAATGTTAAGAACACTATGTGAAGAGGGTCATGGTCGATGGAGGATCGGATGTAGACATATGCCCTCTTTCCACTCTAACAAAGTTTGAAAATCAACACTGATAGAATTAATCCGTACTAACAATGTCTATGTACGGGCATTTAATGGCGCAAAACGGGACACTCTTGGTGAAATTTACTTGACTGTTACAATTGGACCAGTGGAGTTCGAAATCATTTTATAAGTAATAGACATGGACACTTCATACAATCTATTTTTGGGTAGGCCATGTATCCACCTTGCTAGAGTTGTGCCGTCTACTCTGCACCAAGTGGTCAAGATCGAACATAACAAATAAGAAATCATTGTTCGTGGTGAAGATGATCTCCCAATCACCCGATATCCTTTCATACCATGCATTGAAGCCAAAAGTGGTTGTGAATCCCTCAACTATCAGGCTTTTGAGATAATAACAGTCAATCAGATAATAATGTGAACAGCCAAAAAATTGCTGGTCTCCATCCCCTTGCTCCTAATTCACTTTCAGCTTCTGAAGGAATAATGACATGGTTGCAGACTGTATTAGTTGACTAGGACACCTCAGCTGGGCATGGTCATATATAGCATTACTTCTTTATGACCTTACCCAATAAGAACCTTGTCCGCGAGATTCATAGATTTTTCCTGCGGACCATCATCGTGTACTATTACAGGGTGACTTGTTAGCCCCGCGTTCCTATGCACTTCTTGAGAAAAGATATTTGAGATGCATCAGGCAGCTCCAACTTGTAGGCAATGGAACCAATTCACTTCAGAACTTAAATGGCTCAAAGTATTTCCTTTCCAACTTATGGTGTTGCTGGAAACGCAAACGGAGCCCTCAACACCATCACAATCAGGGAAACTCAAAAGGGGGTCTTTTAAAAGATCAAAATTCCAACCAGAAATCACATATGCATAGTCGGCATACCCTCTCTCAAGTATGTCAAATTGTGGGATCCATGCCAAAGTAACAATATAGGTTGTTTGTGATATCAGGTCCGTATTGTATGTATTATGCGTCGTTGTTTTCCAGTGGCAAGTCTAGACAACATATCTATACTCTGTAATGATATAAAAAAGAGATGACCAATACAAGGAATACAAATACTATTTCCTTGAGATTCAACCAAAACAATAGTATATAGAATAATAAAACATCACAATTATATTGTCTTAAGCTTAAACCAACAATCTCCCATAAACTCTAACAGTTGTTTTTCCTCCCTTTTACATTTACACTATAGACTTAAGATAATCCATTTTCAATTACTAACAACATTGACAACAGCAAAGCTAAAGCTTTATCCCAGCCAAAATGATGCACATATTACTCTATGTCCCGACCTTCCTTCAGCTACATAAAAGCACAAGAGAGTGAGTTAATAACTTGCACTTAGTCATTAATTCTTTAAAGTTATGAAGCTTGGAAGAAAAAGTAAAAGGAATGCTCATTACCCTTGGTCTGATGATCAGGAAATCCAAAGATTGATCTAGATGTCGCACCACCTTAGCTTGAAAATATTCCTTCTCACCATTCGTAACCGTAAAGGTAATAAAGAAAATGATGTCTTTACAGCCAGATCCATTAACCTTGAGAATATCCTTGACCTCATATTTAGTGTCCTAAAATGAATCCACAGAAACTTTCTCAACTTTCTAGAGATAACAAGAAAAATAAACAATATGGGAAGTGTGACTAGAGCATACATTTTTCTCATTGTACTGCCCAAGTGCCTCTCCAACATAAACCTTCAACATTTCAACTTTAGCAGGAACTTTTAAAAAGTTTCGGGGTGTACGGTAGCCAATGGACACAAACCAGGATAATCTTTAATGTCAAATCCCTATCAAAGTACAAGTCAACCAATTTAGAGACATATATATATATTAGACCAAAATTATACAATAAAAAGAGAAAAGAAAGCCACATGTATTTATATTTATAAAGCTAGAAAAACAATCAGATGTGTGGAATGCTCCAATTTTTTCTCAAACTTTTGGCCAACTCTTCTATTAGGATTGTAAGAGTTGAAAGTCGAAAACAATTGAAGCAGAAAAGTTGAGCATTTAAACCTCACGCATATGACAACTTCCACGACGAAGTTATGCTAGAAAACATGAGCAAGCATATTATAAACTCTTTTCTTGAATTTCTTTTTTTCTATTAAGTTAGGGTGGGTATCAATTAATGTTTTTTGAGAAGTGATCCATCAATGTCTTCCCTCACTAAACCCCTTTTGAGTTCCTTTAACTATCATAGTCTTGACATCAGCTAAGTTTCATTGGATAAGACATTAACAAATTATAGAGTTGAATAAGATACTATTTTTACCAAATGGAGAGGTGAGACATGAAATGTCATGTTAGAAATAAGAATATATAATTTGGACTTAACTTGTGATGAATGTAATAGTCCAATATTTGCATATATTATTTTTGTACATAATTGTGAATTGAGAATCTAGAGGGTTCAAGATAAGGAGTAAAGTGAACAATCAGTGAAAAACAGGCAATAGCAACTAGTGGAGTGAAAAACAGAGCATAGCAACAAACAGAAGGAGTGAAAAACAGAGCATAGCAACAAAGAGTGAAAAACAGGAAATAGCAACAAACAGAAGCGGATGGGATGGAGAGAAAAGATGATACCTCACTCTCACGGACCTGTTGGAAGTAGCTCTTCCAAAACTCTCTATCCTTTTTTTCCTCACCAGCAAGGATAGGGGTATACAATTCTTCAATTAATTCTTCTATACTCGAGTTGTCGCTGTCATTCCACCGAAGAGATAGTGCCTCAGAGCCACTATCTTCCTCATCCACCCATTCTTCCTCATATTCTTCTACATCTTCATCCGACTCTTCTTCCGATTCATCTACATTTTCCGAATCTGATTCGTTTCTGCTATCATCTTCTGATGTTACCAACAGTTGTGGTGGTGGTGGTGGCAGCATCGGCGGAGACATGATCACGAATTGACAAAACCCCAAAACTAAACTTTTGGTTTTTTTTACGTAATTACCCTCCAATTTTACTTTAAAATTTAAACGGAAAACGGCCAAAAATACCCCTGTACTATTCGAAAAGGTCTAAAAATACCTCTCATCCACCTATTGGGCTAAAAATACCCCTCAGTCAATCTTTTTGGTTCAATATTACCCTTTAAACTAATAACCTTATATTTTTTAATTATTATATTTAATAATTATTACGTGGCGTCTTTCTATTGGATAAAGTTAATTTCCAACCCACTTTACTTTCTCCTACCCACCCGACCCATATTGACATTCCCTGACCCAAACCCAAACCCAAACCCAATTAAAAGATCCATCAAAAATATTTGAGCACGTCAAAGGTGCCGAGCACGGCAATAGCAGCAGTTATCTACCGCCGTCAATAGATCCACCAACAGTTATCTACCGCTGTCAAAGGTGTTGAGCACGGCAATAGCATCAGATAATGGCACTAATTGCATATCATTTTCCTTTAATATTTTTGATGGATCTTTTAATTTGGCTCCAGATCAGAATAATGAATTATCAGGAATCGGGTGGTCTGGATATTGGAAGACATCAAATCAAGTTGCAGTGAACCATTGACAATCCTATATTCACACAGAAACTATCAAACATATATAAGTAGTGTTGGATATTTAAATGGCATACATCCAACAATAATTTTATTTATTTATTTTGTCGTTGTTCTTTCTGTTTGGTGTTTGTATAATTGTATGCATCTAGAGTTTTGATTTTGTTGCAGTGAAAATATGGCAATCTCTATATATGAATGAATGAATGAAAGGGTAAAGTACTTTATAAAGATCCATCTAGATTGAACACTCACAATTGTCAGTTAGAGTTCATAACAAATCTGAGCTATGCATCTATAAGTAAAATCAAGCCTTCAAAGAAAGAGATTTAAATTTCTCAAATTGAGAGGATAGAATTCGAGAGAGTAACATTGATGCACTTTCACAATAAAGACAAATCACTTGCTATTTCAAATTGTCATCAATCAATAGCGCTATCTTCACAATAAAAAGAACAATTACTCTGCTAACGGACTCCATGACAATGGATTGATGCACTTCCGCAAGAAATTGAGAGTAAGAAGTTAAACTTGGCAACTTAATTTAGGTAATATATCATCCAAAATATTTTAATTTGAGGGATCTTTTAATTTGATTTGGGTCAAGGGATGTCAATATGGGTCGGGTGGGTAGGAGAAAGTTTGGTGGGTTGGAAATTAACTTTATCCAATAGAAAGACGCCACGTAATAATTATTAAATATAATAATTAAAAAATATAAGGTTGTTAGTTTAAAGGGTAATATTGGACCAAAAAAATTGACTGAGGAGTATTTTTAACCCAATAGGTGGATGAGGGGTATTTTCAAACCTTTTCTATTAGTACAGGGGTATTTTTGGCCCTTTTCCGAAAATTAAATTCACAATATTTTAACTTGACCTATATTTATTAAAATAATAAATAATAAGTTATGCTGGAATAAATTATTCCGAGATTAGTTATGTTAAGATTATTTCTTATTAATTATTTAAATTGTTGTATTCAAAATAATATGTATTGCCTAATTTATAATATTAAGTTGTTTATTTAAAAAATACCTTCCATCTTATTTAAATTTTTATATTTTTTTTTTCAAACTTTAGTTATTCATTCTTAAAAATAAAAAATTTATCTTAATTACGTTAAATACTTTTATGTGTGCATTCTCATGATTGTGTTGTGCGCTAAAAATAAAACTTTCATCTTAAAATGGTTTTAAAATAAAACTTTCCTCTTCAATTTGTAGATGATTTATTGTTTATGTCACTTTATTTAAGCACGTTTCACTCTTAAATGGTAAAATATTACATTGAAATCCAAAAATGTTGATAAATTCATTGGGTTTATTCTTTCTTAATTGTTCATATCATAAGAGAATTTGAAATTGAACTAAGTTACTATTATACTCAAGATCCTCACAAGAAGAGAGAGGAAATATCATTGAATCAAAGAGTATGGAAAGGAGAAGACTTGGTAGTCGTTAGGAGTACATTGGGGATATTTATAGTTAACTAATTTAACTACCTAAGTATATAAGTCATATTAGTTTATTGGGCCACAATTTGCATTGGGCATGACAGTGTCATTCTATCCAACAACATCCCCCCCTCCCCTCAAGCTAGGAGTGATAAATAGAGAGCAACTTACAAAAATAACTATATTTATAGGGTTATTAAAATTCAATAGATATAAGTATGTTATTTACAAAAACTTACTACATTTTTTGTCTTTTTCTAGTTGTATTTTTGTATATGTTATTTATTTTTCTATTTATACATTGATACAATTTTAATTACAATGAACTAATTAAGAAAAATATATTAATTGTACAAATTCAAATTGGTATCTCCATTTATTAAACTTAAAAGTATTAATATATCAAGGATACAAGCATTTATAAAAACTTAATGTATTAATATATCAAACAAGATTTATATAACAATTTAGTATATGAACATGACAATTTGAAAAATGGATACACTATTGTTAAACAAAAAATGAATACACCAATATAGTATACATATGAATACATTGTTGTTAACCAAAAGATGGATACATTGGACAACCCAGAAATAAGAAAAATGAAAACTAATAGAATGTGTAGGTATCATAGTGTGTAAGTATTCGGCTGAAAAGGTCAACAAAAGTCAATCTCTTTCTAGTCTAGTTTTTCATGTAATACTTGAAGCTTGGTGTTAACTCATGTATTTATTTATAAAAATATAGTATTATTGTATCTAACTATACTTGTATTGCCTAATCAACATTTTTCAAACTGAATAGATTACTTATGAATCCAGATATACTTGTATTCACAAACCACCATTTCAACTTGTGTTAATGTCACGACCCAGACTGTCGTGATTGGCACCCACAATAACCCTCCGGTGGGAGAACCATTACTACAACCTAACTAACAACTTAACGAAGAACTACGCATTTAAAGATACAGAAGCAAGTTTAAATGACATTATAATTAATACGGAGTCCCCACAAACTCCAAAGGTTTAACAAAACAACTAAACTAATGAGGAAAAACAACTCCTAGAACCTGAAAGTCATTGTACCAAAACTCTACTAACGACAAGTCTAAGAACAAGGGGTACAATCTCAAAACTAAACAAACACCTTAAACAATAGTCTGAGTCCAAAAATAATGGACTTAAACAAGAGAGACCCATGGCAGCCTGAAAGAACTGGCTCACCCTTGAATTCGGTCACGCTCAATAGTCCTTAGTTGAAGTCTATCAATAGCCGCCTGAAGATGCACTGTACTCAACAAAGAACAAGCAAGTGCAATATCAGTACACAACCACAATGTACTGGTAGGATCACGCGGCTATCCCATTAAGTGAAACATATATAAGTCATTACAACATCATAAACATACATACCTCGAACATATACAATATCAATTACCATTTACGAGCAACGTATAACTTCACATGTTTATGCCGGAACATGGACTCTGATCCCATGTTTATGCCGAAACGTGGCAATCGATCCCATGTTTATGCCAGAACGTGGCAACCGATCCCATATTTATGCCAGAACGTGGCAACCGATCCCAGTTAGTATGCCGATACATGGCATCTGATCTAATCAACAAACCACAATCACAATCACAATGTACATTCTCAATAATCATACAATCAAAAAGTGATTCATGGCATATAGTTATTCGTTCATACTCATTTACAATTAGTGTGATCAATAATGCAACATTCGCATACATACATACATGCATCATAATGAAGCAAGAACAAACATGTATCACAATCATGAAATCACAACCATCAACTACCTCAAAACCAAGCTTGAATCCCCCTAAGGCACTTGAATCCTCCCTCTCCGGATTTCTTCCTCTTGTACGTGGTCTAAAAACAACAATTAACACAAGGATTAATAAATGAGACCTAATTACTCGAATTATAATCAAAATCATCAACCCTAGGCCAAACCCTTGATCTCATACCCAGGTTAGGGTTTTCTTCCACCATGAATCTCATATCAAAACTCTCCCCCAATAGTAATTAACCAAGAATCCAAGTTCTACGGATCGAAAAACAGATTCGGGGAGTGAAATCCTTACCTTTAGCCTCAAGAATGGTGAAAAACTGTCAAGAACTCGTCTGGGGTCATCTCTTAGCTCTCAAAGTTGAAAAGTACAGAATAAAATATTTTTGTAGTTTTATTTACGACTTAAGTCGCGTCTTTCCTGCCACAGCGGGCCTCACCCGTCACAGCGGTGACGCCCTGGCGGCAGAAATCCCCGCCACAACAGTTTGCACGGAACAGTGAGATATTTTAATAATTCCAAGACCCCCATTTCACAACACACCTTCAACTAACGACACCCAGAAAATACGGTTCACGGCAAGATCAATTTTGGTTGTTCTTCTCGCCCGAATTCAATTATGTAAGGTCGTACGGATTCCTTAACCTCTTGGATATCTACTCATGTAAACAAAATCATAATTAAATCACCATATTTTGACCATATTTCCCTAGGCCTTTCTAACTCATATTTCGTCCAAATCTGGACTAGGCTAGGAATTTCCAAGTTACTACTCAAAAGTTTTATGACTCCAATTCTTTTCCTATTGACTTTTCCCTAACGACGGAATCAAGTCGTTACAATATATACCAATTTACCCATCACTCGTCCCCGAGTGATCAACTAGGAAAGATTGGCTAAACTAAGGGTAGAGTAGTACATGAATCGTTGAACAGCTAGGGATACTTGTCTCGCATGCCCTTAGCTTCCGGACATCGAGATCAAGAATTTCAATCGGTTATTCTCCATACAGAAGGTCTTGTTTAACAAAATTGCGTCTCACTTTATGATATAATATCCGTCCCCAAACCAACCAATTGAATACCTACACATCATTCCATACAATACCTCAATGAAGACATCACCATAGTCGAGTGATAATTATTGTTGTATGTACACTTAACTAATCAACAAAGTTATTCCCAATAACCACCAAAGTTGATCGTACACATGTCTGCACGTGTTATCAAGTACTAGACACAAACATCAGGACGAATCCTTTCTCACATAACCATGATAAAATTCTAAATCAATACTCGCTACAATTTAGAGGTGGACCTGAACCAACCAACACACACTCATAACACTCCAACAATCATAGTTCTTATCAACATCTCCTTCTCACAACATAAATTTCCATGAGCTTAAGTTATAAAAATTTGAGTTTTAGACATCAGATACTCATCAAGGGATATGTCTAACCATACAAATCCTCTAACAACACTATCGAAATGTTAGATTTAGTAATTGTAGATTGCTTCTTAAGAAATGTAGAATTGGACCCAATGATCCCCACATTCAACCACACAAAATCGATACATGACCTCGACGACTAGATAAATATTAAGATTGTCGGACAATCATAAATACGCATGGTAGTTCTTCTATAAACTCGCATAAGCAAGGTAGTACATGTAAAACCACTGAAATACTTTAACAATTCTAAGACAACACCACATAAGTCATCTGACATAACCAAGTCTTCCCAGATCATCCCACTCAACCAAGAGAGCATCGCAGGATCGGTACACCTGATCCACCACGAGAGATCCACCAATAAAATGAAAACATGTGTGAGCATAACTAGTGCATCACACTCACAACCATGTATAAAATGAACTAGATGGTCACATAAGAATTTATCGAATAACACGAAAGGTTTTCCTCTGAAGAGTCGATACCAGCCATTTCCATTCACTTGACTCCAGATACTCTTCGCATCCTTCCACTAAAGCCCACACTCTCAATACTAACAACCATCAAGAACAATCCGACCATTTACCTTACTCTAAATCAACACTTTTAAAATGAAACCTTTCTTAGATACTTTAACAATCAAAAGTAATAAACTTTACGACTCAAACCAAGTGTAAGTCCTTTCAAATGCGCAATACCTGATATAATTGATCATTCCTCACCTTGCAAATTCATACCTTGACAAAATATATCACTACGAATTTAAAATTTCAATGAAAATCTTAATTGTAAATTCAATTGTATAACACAATCCCCTTATCTATCAACATTAGCTTATACCTCGAAGATTTTTATGAATTCATGGTTCTTCGCTTATCATGGATCGCATCTCCATCGATCTCACAATATCTTTTGCTAAAAATTCAATTGTATTCATTACTAAACTCAAAACAAAACAAAAGAACTTATCATCACATTTGAGCTACTGTCTGTACACTCTTTTCTCAAGTCTTTTTCAATAGTTTATAACCAATCTGATGGACTTGTGACACTATTAACATAGTCACAGCAAAATGAATGAAATCACGCGTCTCTGAACCTAATTATCTACCCCTCTGAAGATATCTCTTTAGCCTTTGCAATCAAATACAATATTCTTGCTTTCGCCTCTCTATAAAGGTTGCACTTCATCCCACTATTTTTCTTCATTATGACTCTAGCTCTTTTAAATTCTATTCGAGTGGTGTCCCTCCATGCATCTCTTAAAACTTTTCATACCACCACGTTATTCACCAAATATTAGAAGACCACAATCTTATATACCCGCAAGTCGTACTTACTACACAAAATTCTTTTAACCCACAATCTTATTATATAGTTACATTCCATCCCAATTCATCACGAACTCATACTACCATTACACTTGGTTAACCTTGGGTATCACTACAAGTCAGCCTTTTCATCGACATGACACCTCAAACTCAGGTATACCCATCAAATCCAAAGGACTAACCTAATATTATACACACTTTCTTACTAAAATCTTCAACTGTCTTCACCCAAGTATACTTAATAAGACTTTCTTTATCCATAAGATTGTCATTCCGGCATCAATCCACTCATTTATGGCTTAAGAGAAAATCACAAGTTCTCATACTATCCTCCTTCTTCTTAACCAAAAAGACAGGAGCATCCCACGGGGAAGCACTAGGATGGATGAAACCTTTATCAAGAAGCTCTTGGATTTGATCCTTAAGCTCTCTCTATTCTACCAGAGCCATGCGATAAGAAGGAATGGAGATGGAGTGAGTGCCAGTTTCCAAATCAATGCAGAAATTTATATTCGGAGGCATACCAGACACTCAGTAGGAAACACTCCTCTAAATCTAGATACTACAAGAATAGACTCAATAGAAGGAAACTCAACCTCAACATCCCGAATATGAGCCAAATAAGCCAAACAATCCTGCCCCATCATTTTCCTACCCCTCACGAAAGATACGACCTTAGCTGACTTAGGCTTGTACCCCTTCACACTCTAATCTTTCCCTTATCAGGATCTCTAGAGTTACCGACTTAGCATTACCATTAAGCACAGCATAATAGGGGGACAACTAAGTTATGCCTAAGATTACATCAAGTAAGTCATATCCAGCATAACCAAATCAATCCAAGTCTGAAAATCCATAAACACAACAGGAAAAACGCGATATACAAGGGTGACTATGACTGACTCTTCAACTGGGGTAGAAACATGGATGGGGGCATCAAGTACATCTTAATTCATATCAAATCCCAAGACAACTAAATTGACACATAAGAATAAATAGAACCCGCATCAAATAACACATTAGTCATCTGGTCACAAATAAGCATAGTACTTGTGACCACTATATCAGACATCACAGCCTCAATCTTGCCCGAAAAGGCATAAAACTGAGCCTTGTCATCTTGAGGGGTAACCTCTTCGCCTGGCTGCACTACTCCTCTACCTACATTACTATTTCCTCTGCCTCCACTGCCTCGCTGATTTCCTCCTCATATGCCCAAGTTCTCTACAATTTTAACACATTTTATAACTTATATTTGATTGTTGAACACTGAATTAGATCGCGGGGGTTAGTTCGGGTATGATTTGGGGTCCGTAATTGTGACTAGGGGAAAATAGTAGAGACAGGGCTGAGATTATGTCTCGCCTTGTCCCGCTCTGGTGGGAGAAATCCCATACTGGCGGTCTAGCCGTAGCGGGAAAATCCCACCCCAGCGACCTTGACGGAAACAGAACATCTGCCAACAATTTCTGGGGTTCCTCTCTTTTCTATATTTCCCCTAGATTTTCCGGCTATAACTAGGCATTTAAGAAAATTCCTTTAGCTAGGACAATCATTATCTACCCCCCGGTCAACCCAACAAAGTACGCACTTCAGAATGTTTTTACATCATTTCAACACTACCACACACATATCCATGGGATACACCTAGACTCTCACACGGTTATCAGTAGGTCGTAACGCACGTCCAGATTTCTCGCTTACGAACTACATCGTAATTTATCTAGACCCTTGCACCTAATCTCGTGATGACTTCATTTTCACAACAAGTTTCACGACACTCGAGAAGTTACAATTTGCAGACAAGTCCAAATTCTTTTAATTAGTTCATTCCATAGACGACCATTACTGATCATTTATGCCTTATACGGCCCCTAAGGCCATATACCAATTGGAACCTTCTCAGTTCCAATTAACTTGCTTGTGTCCCTTCAGTCGGGACTACGACGTCTAGTTCACTTTGTTGAGATACCAATTGGAATCGAGAGATACCAATTGGACTCAACTCATACCACAAGCGACAATAGTAGCTAGCGAGCCCCACAAAACTGCTAATTTCAATCACAGAACTTGGTTGAACCCAATTCTTAACCGCCTCAATCTTTAACTGATGGTAACCAGACCTTAAATCAATCTTAGAGAAAATCGATGCACCTTGCAATTGATCAAAAATTCATCTATCTGAGGCAATGGATACTTGTTACGAATGGTGACCCTATTCAACTTGTTGGTAGTCTATACACATCCTCTCTTGCTAGTGATGTGTTACCACTTATGTTGCTCTAGTTTGGACCATGGAGTGAAGGAGGAAAGATACCAATTGGATTCAAGTCATAGCACAAAGGAATAGAAAGAAGTGAGTTTTTTCTAAAGTCCTATAGCCTCTCGAAGAAAAGTGTGGGCGTCATCATACCGTTCTGCAAGACTCTACTAGACTCGTTTTGGTACAATGAGATCAACGAACCTAGGGTTCTGATACCAACTTTGTCACGATCTAGACCATCGTGATTGGCACTCACACTAACCCTCCGGTGGGAGAACCATTACTATAACCCAACTAAGCAACTTAACAAAGAACTGGACATTTAAAGATACAGAAGCAAGTTAAAATGACATTATAATTAATACAGGGTCCCCATAATTAACTCCAAAGGTTTAACAAAATAACTAAACTAATGTGGAAGAACAAACCCTAGAACCTAAAAGTCATTGTACCAAAAGTCGACTAACGACAAGTCTAAGAACAAGGGGTACAACCCCGAAACTAAACAAACACCTTAAACAATAGTCTGAGTCCGAAAAGAGTGGACTTAAACAAGAGAGACCTATGGCAGCCTGAAAGAACTAGCTCACCCTTGAATCTGATCATGCTCAATAGTCACTTAGCTGAGGTCTATCAATAGCCACCTGAAGATGACATGTACTCAACAAAGAACAAGCAAGTGCAGTATCATCCTTACCTTGAGCCTCAAGAATGGTGAAAAACTGTCAAGAACTCTTCTGAGGTCATCTCCTAGCTCTCAAAGTCGAAAAGTGCAGAATAAAATATTTTTGGGGTTTTATTTACGACTTAAGTCGCGTCTGTCCCTCCACAACAGGCCTCACCCTGCCACAGCGGAGACGCCCTGGCGGCAGAAATCCCCGCCACAACAACTTGCACGGAACAATGAGCTATTTTAATAATTCCAATACCCCCATTTCACAACACACCTTCAACTAACGACACCCAGAAAATACGGTTCACGCCAAGATCAATTTCGGGAGTTCTACTTGCCCGAATTTAATTCCGTAAAGTCGTACGGGTTTCTTAACCCCTTGGCTATCTACTCATGTAAACAAAATCATAATTAAATTACCACATTGCTACCAGATTTCCCTAGGCCTTTCTGACTCAGATTTCGTCCAAATCTGGACTAGGCTAGGAATTCCAAGTTACTACTCAAAGGTTTTCTGACCCCAATTCTTTTCATATTGGCTTTTCCCTAACGACAGAATCAGATCATTACAGTTATAATTACAATACAAGTATCTATATATATAAGTATTCTACTATATACAAATTTGACAATCACACAAATTCCGATCTCTTTTTGCGCATGTTCTTCATGTACTATTTTTTTTATAACTATAGCCATTGTAATGGAGAAATAAATAATTTTTCAATCGAAACCTAATAAAAATAGATGAAAATATAGATGTATACAAATATAATCTTCATAAAACAAGGGGAAAAAATTCAATTAGAAGATAGTTGATGAATTCAAACATAAAAATTGCTCCTAGAATTTTACCATGTTATTTTATCTTTTTGAACATTTTTACTATTTTAACTTTAATGCATTTTAATTAAAAATAAAAAAAGATCATTTTATTTTAAAATAAAAAAGATATTATAATTTTTTTAAAATTTCTGGTCATTTAGCATTACCCATCAAGTTAATACTTCATCCATTCCATATTAATTTTATTTTTGAGGTGTTTCACACCCTTTAAGAAAAGTAGATTAAGACATAAATTGAACCTAGTTTTCCATTTTTACCCTTATTAATTATTGTCAAATTTATGATTAAAATAACTAAATATTAATTAATCACTAATTTCAATACTAACTAATGAAGGGTAAAATTGAAAGAACACTCTAAGGGTCTGTTTGAAAATCCACCTGGTAATTGGAATCGGGGTAATTACTAGAGTGGTAATTACTATCCTAGTAATTACAGAGTCTAGTAAGTACACTGACTTGTTTGGTTGCCACAATGTAATTACACTGTAATTACACATGTCCTATTTGGATGTCACGGTGTAATTACATACGTTGTGTTTGGATGCACAATTGCAACCATAAAATTATATTAAATTTAAAAAAAAAAAAAAAAATTTAAAATTTATTCTATACAAATAAGAAACTTTATAAATAATATTAAATGAAATATTTAAGAGATATATTCTTTTTTGAAAGTTTATTACTTAATAAACATATGTTTTAACTAATATTATGAAAAATATATTGATTTATATTTTTTCAAATTAATATATTTCAATTGAATTGATCATAAAAACTAAAAGTATGAAGTTTCTATGAACATCGTGAAATGCATGTTTGATAGAAAGATTAAGATTAATATATAAATAATATGTCATAAATTATTAAATATTTAACAAAAAGATAATCTATCAAGTCTAATTAAGAAATGACTTGCAATGTGAATTCAATATTACTAAAACAAATGAAACTGAAAATATAACATAAGTTATAAATTCAAAAAAAAAAATTTAGCATAATACTGTTATAACAAATTTCAACATATCATACATAAATATGATTTATTTTTATTTATTTTTAAAAAGAAAACATAAGTCTATAACCTTACGTAACAATAAATTATATTTTAATTTAAAAATTAGAATACTAATAAAATTATGCTAATGAGAAAATAAGCATGGCATAAAGAAATAGATAATACAAAAAAAATTGCATAAAATTACGTGAAGTAAGGTTGAGAATGAGAAGAAAATGAAATATAATAATATAAAATAAAAATAAACTTCTAGAAATTTTTAGAATAATAAAAATAAAAATAGAACTTAAAATAATAGAAGTGGAAAAAATTAAAAAACAAAAAAATAAAAATAGAATTAAAAAAAAAAAGTAATCAGATGGTAATTACACCATGTAATTGAATTGGAGAGTGTAATTACCCCTTGCCAATTACACCAATTACCTGGTGACCAAGTAATTACTCTGTCCAACCAAACATGACAGACAGTGTAATTACACCAAATCCAATTACCAGTGTGTCCTTCCAAACAGGCCCTAAAAGTAATCTTAAAAAATGAACAATTAAGTTTATTTGAAAAATAAAAAATGCCTTAAAAATTAAATTTAATATGAAATGGAGGGAGTAGTAACTATTGTTAGACATAGTAAGTACTTATATTTTACTTTTCGTGTAATAGGGATTGGGATCCTAGAAATTAATAGTCTGTAGAAGCACAGAATTATTCACATCATTTTAAATGCAAACGCCTGACCTCTTTTTTATTATTTTCATTGGCTCAACAAATATTACTCATTTCAAATGTCTTTACTCGTTACATTTCTTGTTTACACACCTCTTTAAAAAAATATTAATTAGAGCATAATTTGGCTAATCTATCCTTATTTATTTACTTTTCATTATTTAACACTCCACTTCTCTTCTTCTTTTTGCATTACAATAATACAGTATCTCTTTATATTTATGACTAATGGTAAAAGCAAAAACAAACAATTAATTATATTTTGACTTTGTAAAATGATAACTATTTTGGATCATCTATTTTTACTAATAAAAACGACAAGTAAAGTGATCCAAAGGGAGTAAACAAGACGGACTTTGATTACCTTAGTTAGGAGTTACATCATGTCAAACCGTCAAATCAAATCGAATAGATGAAATAAAATGCAAAAAGATAAATGAATTTGTTATTTTGGCGACAAAAACAATTGGTTGCAATTTGCAAGGAATATGATTAAAAGGAATTAACTTTTCTTTATTTAAATCATCAAAAATAATAAAATGATCAATCAAATATTGATTCAAGCAATTGCTATAATACAAGAATTCTTATTATTATGTATATTACAGAATTAATATATTAGTAAATGAAAAATTGAAAGATAAAAATGTGTAAATTTAATAAATAACATATTTAAGAATGATATTACTAGTTATAACATGACTTTTTCGTTTTCAATATATAACATTAGATTTCTAACAAATAATAAATTAATAAAATAAATAAATAACGGAAAATAGATTAAGATAATTTTTAACCAACTAATTAATAATATATTTTCCTTAATTATGGTATTCTATAACTGATAGGATATCAATACCCTAATTTTCTCTCAATTAATTGGTCATTATTTTAGTTGTTATCAATCTCCTAATTAAAAGTATCAATCTCCTATTTTGGTTTTTTTTTCCTCCTTCTTTCTAGCTGTCGATTTTTTTAAAAAAAAAATTGTCAGGTGATAATGTTTTTGTTGATATCACTTTTAGGTGTTTTTATATTTGAAATTGTTTTTAAAAAAAGATAAAATAAGCCTTTTTATTTTTGGAATATGATATTTTTGTAATTTTTTAGATGAATATTTTTTTTTATCAATCTACATGGAGTGGATAATTAGTTTCTGTTTGAAAATACTACATCATTTACAATTAGCATCTTATATATACAAGTTTCATAAATAAAAAATCGTTATCAAATCTTATATCTATTTCATACAGTAAAATATTTATACATACTATACTAAACTTACTAATTGATTCAAATTTTAATATATTTTTAAAAAAATAATACACAATTTGTTGCTCGTTACTAATGGGTAGTTGGATATCGATTTTATACACTTTTTAAACACCAATAAAGATATAATAATTTCAAATTTGTTGAGGTATCAAATTTCATATCTATTTCATACGGTGAAATATTTATATATACTATAGTAAACTTAATAATTGATACCAATTTTAATACACTTTTTAAAAATAATACTATTTGCTTCTCTTTTCTAATGGGTAGTTCGGTATCAATTTTTATAGATTTTTTAAACACCAGTAAAAGATATAATAATTCCAAATTTATTGGGGTATCTAATTTCATACCTAGTTCATCTTGTAAGATATATATACATACTAAATTAAACTTACTAATTGATACCAATTTATATGCATTCTAAACATCAATAAAGAGTATAATATTCCATAAAATTTGTTGATGTATTAAATTTCATACCTATTTCATATAGTAAAATGTTTATACATACTAAACGAAATTTTACTATTTGATACCAATTTTTATACACTTTCTATACATCAATTTAAAATATAATAGTTCATAAATTTATTGGGGTGTCAAATGTCATACCTATTTCATACCAAAAGAATATCAATTTTAAAGTAAATGCAACTAGTAATTGTGTTTTGTTATGTAAAAAGTATAGCAAATGAATACAAGCTTTTTGTCAATATAATACCAATTTCATAACAAAAGTAAAAACACTGCTTCATATCAGATTCATACCAAAAGAATATCAATTTCAAAACAATTGTAACTAGTAATTGTGTTTTGTTATATAAATAGTATACGAAATGTATATAAAAAATTTATCAATATCTAGGGACGTGTCGCACGCCGCGACAAATTCTATTATCGAGGGACGTATCGCATGCTGCGACAAATTCTATTATTAAGGGACGTGTCGCACGCCGCGACAGATGCATTAACATATATGTCCCCCATTGGTCTCGGACTGAGAGACAGCGAGTGTGTATCATTAGGTCAGACATGCATCACTATACTTGACATTACATGTCATTACATTGCACATCTTTATCATTCGTGAATTTAATCTTGTGTGTTGCTGATCTTGTGAGTGCCTTTTTGTGGAACTTGTGATTGATGAATACTGAGTTTGTTGTTGAGGATATGTAATTGTTAGAGTGTTGTTGAGTTGTGTGCTATGTAAATTGTGAATTGTTAGGTTGGACTGATTTTACGCAGGTTGTAGTTGTGGAAGTTCGGGTGGGGTGGTAAGGAGTCCCCGTATTCTATTCCCTTAGCTTGTGTTTAGAAGTTTACTTGATGAGTACTGTGTGGTTTGGTACTCAGTCCTTGCTTCTACAATTTTGTAGATTACTAGCTCGGACCTTTGTGATTTTTCTCTTCTCTTCTTGTTCGAGGCTTCTTGTGGAGGTTTGTGAGGTAGTTGTTTGTCATCTCAGCCTACTTTCTTTCTCCTTATTTATGATCTTGTTTTATTCTAGAAACAATGTCATTTGAGATTTGTATTTTCTTTCAATTTTGTTAAAATACATTAAAGGCTTGTACATGTGACAATCATGTTTTGGGACATATGTAAGTTGATTATGAATTTCCGCAATATATTAAAGTATTAGACTTTTATTCTCACTTTACTTTCGCATTTATCATATTATTTGGATTTTAGATTGATTTGTCTTGATGGGATAAGACGAATGTCATCACAATCCTTTTTGGGTCGTGACACTACATTAAAGGTTACCTTCTCCCAAAGACAATACATATTTAAAAGAAAAAGATACTTTAAGCTCTAATTATCAATCGAATTATAGTAATAATTTACTTTAAAAAACTCGCAATATAGTCTATTATATATTTTGTATTATTACAATTTACATAGATATGCTATATTAAGAATATATATATTATTTAAAGCAGTGATATTTTTTCCACTGAACACTTATAATACAATTTAGATATAATTATGTGTAGTTCTATTTACAAATAATTCTACTTTAAAAGTGGCTTTACAAAGACAACACATATTTTTTTTAAATTATGTATTTTAAGTTTAATTATCAAACATAGTGATAGTTTAACTAAAACATAACAATAATTTATTTTTAAAACTTGTGTTATAGTGTATTATATGTTTTGTATATAAGTGAAAAACTAGCATAGATACGTTATTTAAGAAAATATTTATTATTTAATGTAATAAATATTCTTTTCACTTAACACTTATAAGCACAACTTATAAAACACGTAATGTATTGATATATTATATACATATAACATAATTCACTTTTAATACACATATATATATTTATATATTGCTATAAATAGGGGTGTGCAAAAATCGAATCGACCGATAAACTGAACCGAAAAAATATTATTAGATTATTGGGTTATTGGATTTTTAAAGGGTTTATATCAAAAATATTATTAGTACTCTCTCAACTTCACACTAGGCCTCTTTACTAGTTTTTATTGTTTACTCAAAACCTAAAGATTAAAGTAAGGGGTTCACAATTGTAGCTATTTGATTTTGGTTTTAGTTTTAGTCTGGTTGGACTATTTTATTTTAGTTTTAGTTTGTAATTGTAGGTTGTAGCATTTGCAAGTTTGTAAAGATCCGTAATTTGATTAACATAAAAAATGTCATACTAATTCTACTTTAAAAGTGGCCTTACAAAGACAACACATATTTTTTTTAAATTATGTATTTTAAGTTTAATTATCAATCATAGTGATAGTTTAACTAAAACATAACAATAATTTATTTTTAAAACTTGTGTTATAGTGTATTATATGTTTTGTATATAAGTGAAAAACTTGCATTGATACGTTATTTAAGAAAATATTTATTATTTATAGTAATAAATATTCTCTTCACTTAACACTTATAAGCACAACTTATAAAACACGTAGGGGTCGTTTGGTAGAGTGTATTAGGAAAAATAACGCATGCATTAGCATTGTGTATTACTAATACCTTGTTTGGTACTCTTTTCCAACCTATGTA
>JAJOOO010003832.1:0-43765 GCA_029582685.1 Solanum piurae
TCTTGCCCACGCTGCTAGAACTGTCCTATACTTTTCCGTCATATAGAACGCTTAACTTAGTGGATCCACTAGTCTATGCTAAAAGCATCTTAAGGAGTCATCTAAAAAGTATGATCCTTTACTACCCATGATGACTACATGGTTTATGGAGGCTTGAGTTAATATGAACTCGCATCCCCATATCGGTGCTCAATACTACTCCCAAAATATACTTAGCTCATATATTTATAAAAACAAAACTCTTTCTTTGGTTTGAGATAATTACTCAAAACTTAGCTTAAAAGCTCTTTTGGAAATCATAGTTTCCTCTTTACTAAAAAAACTAGCTCAAAGGCTCTTTTGAAATCTCAGTTTTCTTTCTTGTTTAAATGTGAAAACATTTACTCTTTGGGAATACATAGTCCCGATATACTCTTTTGAAGAAAAAAACTCAACTCTTTACTCTTTACTCTTTGCTTAACTCAAAACTTAAGTCTTAAAACAAAGTTAAAACGTTTGTAAAAGACGTCTTAAAATATGATTCATGCCGAATTATGGACGTGAACGACTCAATGCAAGGTTTCCAATAACCATAGATATAACTCAATACTTGGAACTTAAGAACTTCAATACTACTACTCACTTCAAGAATGCTCAACTCAGAGGGTTCATGCTGAATTTATGAGCATGAACTACTCAACTCAAGGACTCAAAGATACTTCTCATCTCAAGATTGTTCGACTTATAATGTTCATGCGGAATTATGGGATTGAACAACTCAACTCATGGACTTCATGGGTAATAGGTAATAGTCCCATGATTAGGATTATAATCTCAAATGGGTTGGAAACTCAATACTTAAGACTTAGGACATGGAGATATTACTTCTCTCATAGATACTCAACTTATGGAGTTCATGCGGAATTTATGGCATGAACAACTTGACTCGTAGGTCTAGATAACATTATGGAACTCATGATACAACTCTTCTCATTCTCTTACTTACTTCCTCAAAACGTAGTTCAAATCAATGATGGATCTCAAAGAATTCACAATTTAACTCAAAGGCTTTTCTTGAACTCTACTCTTAACTCTCTCTTGAATATGAATTATGAATTCAAGAGTTATGGTTCATGATATGAAGGATCTCGTGATGAAAAAATAGACTCATGAATACATTCTCCTCACTTCATTCTCACTTACTTGAGTCTTGAAACAAGTTACTAGAAGTTGTAGAAGACTCCACAAAAGGACTCAAAGGGACTTTCTTAGAATGTTCGAAAGAACTCTCAACTCTACCTTGAATTTGAATTATGAATGCAAGGTTATGATCATGTTAGGAATGATTTTAGGTGTTTAGAAGTAGCTTAGAGTAGTTAGAATCGAAAAGGAGTGAAGGTGCACTTTAAACGAACTCAAAGGGGGCAACTGACGACAAACTGGATGGGGTGGGAGACCCTGGGGCTATGGGTGGCGTAGAGCGCCAGCCCCTAACATTCAGAGGAGGGTTTGGGGAGCTCTGGCTGGCGCATTATATTTATAACCTATAAGGTAAAAATAAATTAGAATGAAAAATTAAAAATAAAAATGAAAAGAAGAATTAAAAAGTAAGCAACTTGTAATTAGATCATGTAATTACCATCAATTTACAACCCCTTCTTGAGAATTGAAGAGTGTAATTATTCATGTCAATTACACTCAAGTACTTACTGACCAATAAAACACGCCAGACAATATAATTACACTCAATTATACCAAATCCAATTACCTGAATGACTTGTCATTCACATTTATTTTAGGCATATTAGTTCACTGAATATTTAACCATTATATTCTATGAGAAATTATTCCTCAATCTTACATTTTTTCATTTAAATGAGTGTTGGATTGATCTTGATGCTGATTGTTATTATGCACAACTTATTCTTATTTTTTATTTATAATAGACATAAAAATCATGTGCAACGTACATATACTATCATGTTTAACAATTTTATTTAATATAGAACTTTATGAGAGTCCGGAGCCAAAAGGGACACTTTTTTCTTCCAAAATGCATAAAGGGCAATTGATTTTTTTTAAATACTAAAACGGACAAATCAATGATGAAGCAGCGATATCCTTGCTCAATTAAAACCTCGTTAACGCCATGTAAAAAAATTGCTTTCTTGAAATCGCTGCATGGACAGCGATTTCATTAAAAAAATTTTTATTAAAATCGCTGCCAAAGCCGTGATTCCCGAAAGATTTTTTTTTTGTTTTAAATCGATGTTGGGGTAGCGATTTCATCAAATATATAATATATATTCTTCATAATCACTGCATGAGCAGTGATTTCCACAAAAAAAAAATCTCCATTTAGCCAAAACCCCTCTTTCCTCTTTCTGTGTTAAAAGAAAGAGTTGCAGAATCCCAAATTTTCATCTTTACTAGTTTTCTCTTGTTAGGTAAGTATCTTTTTTTCCTTCATCTGTGGTTGTTACTCTTTAGTGGCTGCTTGAAGGTGGGATGTTAAATGGAAATCGTTGTATGTTATTAAAAAAAAATGATGAAATTGCTGACCCCAACAGTGAGGAAATTAAAAAAAAAAAACAATCTAATGAAATCGCTGCTGAGGCAGCGATTTTAAGAAAACAATACGGCGTTAACAGTGTTAAATTTAAGCAAGGATATCGCTGCCCCATCAGCAATTTGTCCGTTTTGGTATTTTAAAAGAATTAGTCGCCCTTTATGCATTTTGGAAAACCAGAGTGACCCTTTTGGCTTCGACTTTATGATGTCGTTTATTCATTTTGATCGTATGTCTATTAGACTAAAACACAATGTATCACAATTTTTTAACATAAAGTCACCAATGTTGCCTCACAAAGCAACCCTCTTTGTCTCTCTTTTCAAGTTTTACATATTATTGAAATAATTTATAACTATATTTGTTTATGTCCTTAATTGCTTTTTCCTATTGTAATTCATTATTAGGTGAAATCTAACTTATTTATTGGCTTATGTACAAATAAAGAAAATTAAATAGAGGTTGTAACAAACACTAAAATGGCTATAGTGATTTTCTCAACTCAACAACCAAACAATAGAGAGAACAAACTAACAAGCTTTGATTCATACGAAAACGAGCAATTACAGTATGAAGAACTCGAACAATAACAGTAACTATAAAGAAGAAAGGATGAGGGAACTAAGAGAGAATGGGGATGAGAAGCATAGTCTTTGCCTAAGCAAAATCATAATTTGCATAAACCTATTTTGCTCTCCTAATCTTTATTTATCAACCCGGATTCCACACATAGCCACTTAATTTGGTGTTGGGCTCCTTTGGCAATACTGGTCTAGGCCCTTTCATAACAATACTCCCAACTCCCATAAGAACCTTGTCCTCAAGGTTTGAGTAGGCATGAGCATCCCCTCGTATAGTCAGATTGGTAAGCAACAACGAAGCAACTTCATTGGCAACCTTGAGTACTATAGACATGGTGGTCTCATTATTGCTTAGCTGCTTATAAACATGGAAAAAATGTATACTAATGTGAGATTTTTTCAAAAGAGCAATGCACCTAATGATATCATCCAAAATTGTCGAAGCACTATTGGCAGCCACATAAGGGAACTTTGTCAAATTTTGTAGCACAGATGCCAAATAGAAGCTGCAATGTCCTTGATCTCATTCCATTCTTCCTTACCATTAGTCTTTTTTTTATCAAATGAAATATTTCCATGATTGACCAAAATGTAGGTAGTCTGTCAGATAATGGGATGCTGAGAATTTCACCAAGGTTACTCATGATAGGATCAAAAAGAGATCCAAAAGCACTCGAAACATCATAAAAATAGTACTTCGTACCATGCTCTTGTCAATGCTACAATTGTTCACCTCGAAGTACTGAGCCTGTCAAAGCTCTCATTCCGCCAAATCTCTCCACTAGAACTGATAACAATAAATTACAACCATGATCTTTCTGATTCACAATAAAACTCTTCCGCATTATCAAATTGAGTTCAGTTATAACTTGCCTTGCAACCACACATTTGTTCAAAAGGATAACAAAAACTAATGCATTACCTAAGCCATGATGTAATTTATGACGCGCAACCGACTCTACTATCTCTATGACCCCATAAAGTGTGTAACAAGCAGAGTACATAACCTTCACCTTGTATAATCTCCTTGACACTTTTACCTCCCACACCTGTACGATGCCAACGAGAGCAGCGATATAGCGAAGATACAACACTGATGTTTGTTGGAAGTTGGCGACCAAAATGTCATGTTGTACCACATAATATTCAGCGAAGACCAGTGAAGATGCAATTAAAGGACATGTTAATGCATTGCATTTATCGACAATAGAGAACAACTTGAACCAGTTGGACTTTACACATCCTAGTTGTCCTGGATCCCACACTCTACTCATAGAATTTGAAAACACAATTAAGAAAAACATGTCATTACATCCCAACAATAGTAGTTCCTCCACGTTCTCTTTACGTAACCGGTTAGAGCCATAAATCTTAAATCTATTCCTGGATCCCATACACAAAGATCCACTCCACTTATGGGAACGGTTACAATAAGCATAATGAAATTGGCAGTAGGAATAAATGGAAATTGACTCAAAATATGTTGATCATTGAATCCCCTAATAGATTTTTCATTTTCAGGGGCAATAGACAAGCCAACAAAATGCAACACACTAGTTGATATGGCACTCACGTTCTCCAAAAAATATTCATCAAGGAATAAATATGTCATACCCACCGTAAATGTCCCAAAATCAGTTTTCCATTTAGGAGGGCCACTACCAAGAGAGTTAGTAACTACATACCTCGTTGCCATATCTTGTTCGAGATGTTCATTCGACATCATATCTTCTCGACCAACAAGAGGAATTAAGAGTGATACCCAAGTTGCAATTGGATATACTATTTCAGTAATTCGAATATGCGTATTCCACAACATAGGTGCTTGCTTAGTAAAATGAGCTAGAGTACCAGATGCATCCCTTTGAGGAGATTTGTCAAACAAAGCAGCATTATCTAGTGATTTTTTCTCCTCCACACTATTCGATTCTTTCGTATCATTTAACACCGACGTAGGGAACTTGGTTTGCATACTAATATCTTTGCAAAATCTATAGTTAAGTTCAAGAATGCTAGAGCTCACAGTTGTATTACAGATTTTGCTATACTAATACTGATTCTGCTGATTTTGCATTCCTAATTTGAGGAGTTCCCAGGCCTTCAAGAGTTGTGATCTCAGCATCACTTCCTGTAAGCAATGCCAAGGAATCCACATCGGTATACTTCTCAGGCAATTTCTCGAGCATATGGTTTGCTTCTGTGTTTCCACTTGTGAAAGCATCTTCCAAGTCAGATGAGTATGTGACAGGGCTTAAATCTAAAACTACAGAGGGAGAGGTCGTCAGAGGAACAAATGTAGTATAGCGAATATAGTCAATATAGGCTCGAAAAGTATCTGCCATACTCACCGAAGTTGTGCATTGTGGAAATCGCATAAGCAATTTTTCCTTAAAATGCTTCCAATCGAAGAATTGATTGTTACGATGCAACCACGTAAACCAAGTAAGAGCTTCTCCATCAAGGTAGAAATAAGGAATAGGTAGCCAGTCCTTCTAGGAGAAGCCAAGGCAGATGAAATACTGCTCGGCCCAAAGAATCCAACCCTCTGGATCGTTGCCACCACTGAATCGATCCAATACCATCATTGCTATTTGGAGTAAGAACAATGAAAGCACCAATGTAACAAACATTAAAATGGTTGTAGTGATTTTCTCAACTCAACAACCAAACATTAGAGAGAACAAACTAACAAGCTTTGATTCATACGAAAACGAGCAATTACAATATGAAGAACTCGAACAATAACAATAACTATAAAGAAAAAGGGATGAGGGAACTAAGAGAGAATTGGGGATGAGAAGCACAGTCTTTCCCTAAGTATAATCATAATTTGCATAAACCTATTTTGCTCTCACTAGTCTTTATTTATCAACTCAGATACCACACATAGCCACTTAATTCGGAGTTCGACCGCTTTGCCAATACGGGTCTAGGCCCATTCATAACCGTGGTCAAGCTTCAAGTTACAAACACAAGAATAACAAACAACTAGTGCTTTTATTATATTTTTATTTGTTTACTCTTTTGATTTATTTTTACTTACTTTCTATATTAAAAATAGATGTCTAGTTTAGAAAATCAATGAATTAATTATCTTTTCTGTTCATTTTATTCTTGTTATTAGTTACTATTTTCTCTGTTTTAAAAAAATGTCTTTCTTTCCTTTTTAGCCTGTTTAAAAAAGAATGTCTCATTTTTTTTTTTGGCAATACTTTAATTTCAGTTTTTCACGTAACATATTTAAGTCCACATATTAAATGATATTTTGATATATTTGATATAACTTTAATTTACTATCATAAAATTAAATTTTTTTCTTTATTTTCTTAAAATTTGTATCAAATCAAACTTTATCATTCTTGTCTAAACGAAGAGAGTACTATTCAGTAATTAGTAAAATATGAAATTTAATGGATTCAAAAGGTAATATAATAATATTATTTATGTTATTAATTGTTAGCTGTATGTCAAACAAAAGGAGTAATTGGATAAAAGCATACTAATCTCAAGTCTCAACTAACACTATATGCAAAGACTAATCTCAGCTATATATATGCAAAGAATGAATTGAATTTTGGCAGAATCTGTTGTTCTTCCTCTTACCCTGCGCGCCAAGCATCCCAAAAGCCTTTGAAAACATATACGCAAAGAACATTTTTGCAAGAAGATTGAGAAAATTTTGGATAAAAGAAAAAAATGGGACAATCTTGAAAGCAATCTCAGCTAAAATCTCTCCTATTTACTCTCCCCATTTTCTCTCTATGTCCATTTTCAGGCAATAGCAGTGGATGTGTTATTGGGTCCAAGATTGAATTTGGGAAAAATGGTTTTACATTTACAAGAACAAAACATAGAGCCCCAAAATCCAATCTTGAATTTTTATGCCCTTCTATGTGAGGAAGATCGATTATATGAGGGATATTTGGGAGGAGGGTACCATTCAGATGAAAGAAATTAGAATGGGGTCATCGAGAATGTGAAAAAGATTTCACCTTTAATAAAATGTGACTTGTTTTGGGAAGATGGTGAGGTTGAAACTCTGTTATCAAAGGAAAAAGTGAATCTTTTTTATTGCACTAGTTTAGTTTCAGATGGGGTTTTGTTGGGGGTAAGAAAAAAGTCCATTCTCAGGCAATAGCAGTGGATGTTGACTGTCATTGACCACTATGGTTTCAATGCTTTGACTGCTGTGTTAGCTGTCAACTATTTTGATAGATTTATATCTGGAGTCTGTTTTCAGAAGGTTAAGCCATGGATGAGTCAACTTGTGGCTGTTGCTTGTCTTTCCATTGTTGCTAAAGTAGAGGAGATTCAAGTGCCCCTTTTGTTAGACCTTCAAGTATGTAGCTATGTTTTGTTGATTAAGATAGAGTAAATGATATAAAGCATATCTAAGTATCCTGATTTGATCTTCATACCTGAACTATAGGCTTGTGAATGTTCCTATATATTATCACCAACTACTGATTAAAACGCATCTCAACTATCACTTGTCCTCTTTTTTTCTACCTGAATGTAGGTAAAGGGAACAATTGATAGTTGAAGAGTGTTTTGATAAATAGTTGGTGATAGTTCAGGTAGGAAACTCGCACATTAGGCATGTTTTGACCCTTCACTTATTAAGATATTGTAGTGTTGGTGTTTGTATAAATGTCTTAACGGTTATGTCCGTTTGTCATTTCTCGAGTATTGAACACTGGATTGAAATGAAGTAGAATGGGCATTGAGAATTGATATAATTGATCATACATAGCTTAGGATTGAGATATGATAATAATAGTTAAAGTTGTTATGGTTGTATTAATGATGGATGTATTTTGTTGATTAGGTATCAAATCCAAAGTATGTGTTTGAGGCAAAGACTATTCAGAAAATAGAACTTCTAGTGTTGTCCACCCTCAAATGAAAAATGAATCCAGTGACACCACTTTCATTTATAGACCATATCATCAGGAGATTTGGATTGATCACCAACCTATATTCGGAGTTCCAGGGGAAATGTGAAAACATCATTCTTGGTATCATCACTGGTGAGATATCTATCTGGAAAGTATGTTTGAGATTTTGGATGCAAGTAGTTTATTGATTATATATTTGATCATGCTGAATGCAGATTCTAGGCTTCTGCATTATCCCCCATCTGTAATTGTAACTGCAACATTGTTTTATGTGATCAATGAGATTGAGCCTTGCAATGCAGTTGATTACCTTAATCAATTTATGGATGTTCTTAAAGTTAGAAAGGTTTGCAGTATTTCACATTGAGTTTTATTTTCTTTAATCGACTTCTTTGGGCTTCTTAGTATTACCTTATAGTATTTGATTAGCAATATCACTATGCCTATTTGGTTTTATGTGTCACTGAAGTTCTTGATCTTCAAACAGGACAGCATTGATGAATGTCATGATCTCATTCTAGAGCTAATGGGCATTTCTGGATCCAAAATCTACCAAACCCACAAGAGAAAATGCCAATCTATTCCAGGCACTCCCGATGGCATTATTGATGCATATTTTAGCTGTGAAAGCTCTAATGATTCTTTGGCCGTTGCACCATCAGTTTCATCCTTGCCAGAACCTCAGTATAAGAGAAGTAGAACATAGGATCAATAAATTTTATTTGCTCCAATAAGTTCTGTGTCTGGTTTTAGATCACAGTTCTTCGCTGAGCTCATATCCTCTAGATTATCTAATTCGCAATGGTGATATATGGACACAGTTTTGGCATGTCCTCTTAAAACACAATGCACAATTATATAGACAATTATATGATGTTGCATTATGTTTTCTGGACATGTGATGAAATCCATGTAATAGTTTAGACAAATTTGAACATGAATTAAGCTATGTCTGATTGGGAATTGAAGGAAGAATGAGTAAAATATATATCGGGAGATCTTTTCCTTAAGTGCATCGATGCTGCTATTTGAAATTTACTTTTTGAGTATGGTAACTATTGCCGATGAGTATGGATTCAAGATATATACACACACATACAAACACATATATAATATGCATTTTACTTGTTCTTTTCCACCCCTAGTGTGCTTTCTACCATATATTGCATACCCGTATGCCTCAATTCCAAGCAAGTTGCCATAACTGGATAGATGCTTGGAAGTGGGATGATAGATAGAAATGGATGTCTCGTGTTTTCTTTGTTTTCTCAAAAATTGGATTGATAATCTACGATTTTCGAAGTAGGACAGGTTGGCAGTGGACTATGTGCTTGTGAACTAGTATAATGAACCCGACAAAAGATCTGGACATGTTAGATCTATTGTACGGAACATTACCTTGCATTTATGTTGCTTGAACCTATCATGTCCCTTCTTGAATTCTTGTACATAACAAAAACTCAGTGCATCGTACTTCCCTTCTAATTTTCTGCTTGGAAAGAACAAAATTATCTGCTTATAAAGAAGTTCTTTGTCAAGATGATAGTTCCATATTGTGCTAATTTTTGTTTTAACTGTATAATAGTTATTCCTGATTAGTATATACATTTATTCAAAATCTCAGACATCTTTGATTGTACTCCACAACTCTCTACAATCCCTCTTGATAAGAGCTTATGCTCTTCAGCATTTTGATGATCTCCTCACAAGTGCAGGGACCTGGTCCATTGCAGAATATGAATATCGTCCAGTTGTCAAAAGTGCTGGCCAGCTGTAAAAGCTGCCTGCGTCAGTGGGTTGGTGAAGTAGCAGTGTACTTCATCAATCAGAGAGGACGATGTTGTTTGTCTGATGGGTAATATTTCTTCATAGTATTTGTCAAACAAACAACAACAAACATATTCATTCATTCAAAAAGAGCAAAAATTATCCAAGCTTCATATCAGCAAGGGACCCGATATAATCGTCATCAATGCTTTCTGTGTCGGTTGCTTTTGTTTGCTTGTAATAAGTGCGTACATTGTAGGATTCATTTCATTGTGATAAGAGACGTTTCAACTTGTGTGAATCATTGTAAGTTCCTAGTTAGGGATAACTTGGGTTCTTACTCTAAATCCATATTAGTCAGGATTGTATTAATATAGTGAGTAGTGTTGTATCTACTCTAGCTCGTCTGAGTAATAGGAGGTGTTACTTAGAGTTGGGATTAGTAAGTTAATCTCGGTTTGTAACTGGCTTTTACTTTTGCTTGAGAAGATTAGTGAAAAGCAGTTCTAAAAGTCCTGGCAGGCCAGGTCGTGGTTTTACTCCCTTGAGCAAGGAGGTTTCCACGTAAACTCTCTTGTCAATCTTTACTTTTCAGCACTTGTTATTTACTGTTTTAGTTTCAACTGTGCTGAGGACCTGGTCCCATTAATACTGGTGGACGCATACATTCCAACAAGTGGTATCAGAGCTTGACTTTTATCTCTGGTTAACACCAAGAAAAGAAAAGATCCTGACGGAATGGCTGCACCACCTAACATGGAGGAAGGACAATCATCGACTAGACCACCTTGTTTCAGTGGTCAATACTACGGATGGTGGAAAAATCATATGCATGACTATATCAATGCAGAGGATACTGAGCTGTGGGACATCATTCTAGATGGTCCTTACATTCATGTTAAGGAGGTGAAAGATGGACAAACTACCACTACCGTTGTCAAGACGTGGAAGGAGTACAATGAAGCTGACAGAAGGAAGATTGAAAAGAATTATAAAGCCAAGAAGATCCTAGTATGTGGGATTGGAGCTGATGAATATAACAGAATCTCTGCCTGTGAGAAAGCCAAAGAAATTTGGGACTGTCTTGAAACTGCTCATGAAGGGACCAAACGAGTTAAGGAGTCAAAGGTTGACATGCTTACCACCCAATACGAGAATTTCGTTCTGAAGAAAGGTGAAACCATCTTTGAAATGAACTCTCATTTCACCTCCATTACTAACGAGCTCAGGTGTTTGGGTGAGCCTATTTCCACTTACAAGCAGGTTCGCAAAATTCTCAAGGTGCTTCCTAACTCTTGGGAAAGCAAGGTGAATGCTATAATAGAGGCAAATGACTTGATGATTCTGCCCATGGACGAGCTGATTGGAAATCTTCAAACGTACGAGCTGAATAAGAAGCAGGGAACCAACGTGAAAGAAGGGAAGAAAAAAAAATCCATTGCCCTAAAAACCACTAAAAATAAAGTAGAGGATGAGGAAGACGAAATGGCCTACATCACTCAGCAATTTCAGAAGATTATCAAAAGGGAGGGAGTTTTTCAGAAGAAGGCTTCCAGCAGCAGAACAGCCACTGCAAATGATCTGTGTCACAAGTGCAGCAGACCTGGTCACTTCGTGAGAGATTGCTCCAGTTTGAAGCAGGAAACTCATGACACCAGACCTTGTAAGAGGGATCTGGTCCCAGAGCACGCTCGAAGAAAAGCTCATTCTGACCAGGTGGTGAGGAAGGCACTTGCAGTCTGGGGAAATGACTTAAATGAGTCAGAAGAAAATGGTGGAAAACATGAAAATGTCTCTATTATGGCAGTGGAGGATGACCAGTGTATCTTCAACACAATTTTCTCCTTGATGGCCAACTCTGATGATGAGAATAAGTCTAATGAGGTAACTCTTCTTGACCTAAAAAATGATCTAGACACTCTTCATATAAAAAAATTGAGAAAACTTGCTGCTCTTCTCATTGACTCTGTGGTCGAACGAACTACTGAAAACTTAGTGGTGAATGAAAAACTAAATTCATATGAAAATGAGAATTTTGTCCTTATATGTCAAGTTTCTGAAATGAGCATGAGAAATAGAGACCTTAGAATCTTTTGTCACTCCAACCAATGAGGAACCTGGTCCCTCAGTTGGTGGGAAAAGAAAGCTAAGTTCCTTTGAGGAAGAACTGGAAGAAAAGCTCAAAGCTTGTGAGTCTAAGCTAACTGAGTCACTTGAAATAAACTCTCAACTATAAAGGGACTTAAGCAAGGTCAAGGAAGAGTTAAGTCACTCCCTAAAATGGGTAGACTCCTTTAGGATGCTATCGAATCTGGCTAATCAGGATTTCAATGGTAAGAGAGGATTAGGATGCAGACCAATAGAGCCTCCATACAATCCCCATAGAAATTATGTTTCTGTGTCTGATAATCTTCTGTGTACTCATTGTGGTAAAAATGGTCACTTAAAAGATAAATGTGACAGTCTGAAAAGGGTCAAAGATAGCCACATAAACTTTGTCAAATCCATAAACAATGACAAAAAGGGACAAAAGAGACCTGGTCCTCGTCATCATTTTAGTAAGAACACCTTGCCTCCCTGGACATGAAGGTTTCTTATCAAGCCTTTTGATGATTATTGGGAACTCCGACTGAAGTGGGTTCCAAAATCTAACAAATAATTCTAATGCAGAAGAGAGAAATGAGTCAGTGCTGGTACATGGATAGTGGATGCTCAAGGCACATGACTGGAGACACTTCCAACTTTCTCTCTTTACAAGCACATCATGGCGGTGGTATGTCTTTTGGCGATGGAAAGAAGGGCTTTATACTTAGGATTTGTTGAATAAGGAGATCTGCTGAAAACTCCATAAACAACGTGCATTATGTGGAAGGGTTAAAGTTTAATTTGTTAAGTATATCTCAAATCTGTGACAAAGGAAATGAAGTCTCATTCATGGATGATAAATGTTTAGTGACCAACTGCATAACAAAGAAAGTCGTCATAACTGCTATCAGAGTGAAGAATATGTATGTTGATGATCTTGAGTCCATTGAAGGAGATGATCTGTTGTGTTTGAATGCATAAGCTGATGATGCTGATCTGTGGCATAGACGACTGGGTCATGCAAGTTCCTCTTTACTAAACAAGCTTGTTTCAGGAGACCTGGTCCGCGGATTACCAAAGCTGAAGTTATCAAATGATAAAGTTTGTGATTCCTGCGCTAAAGGGAAACAAACTAAATCATCTTTCAAAGCCAAGAAGGGAGTCAGTACAACGAGACCTCTGGAGCTGCTCCACATGGATCTATGTGGACCTATTAGAATCCAAAGCAGAGGAGGTAAGAAATATATTCTTGTCATTGTTGATGACTTTTCTAGGTTTACGTGGAACCTGTTCCTGCGTACTAAAGATGAGACAACTGCAATCGTGATCACCTTTGCCAAAGCTATTCAAGTGAAGTTGAACTGCAAAATAGCCAGTGTAAGATCAAATCATGGTACAAAGTTTGAAAACTCTCAGCTAGAAGGTTTTTGTACAGAACATGGAATAAACCACAACTTCTCAGCACCAAGAACTCCTCAGCAAAATGGAGTTGTTGAAAGAAAGAACAGAACCTTGGTGGAGATTGTCAGAACTATGTTGATTGACTCAGGACTTGCTATGAACTTCTAGGCTGAAGCTGTCAACACTGCATGCTATGTGACTAACAGGTGTCTCATCAGATCTGTTATCAAGAAAACTCCCTACGAGTTGTTGAATAACAAAAAACCTTCCATTGCACACCTCAAACCTTTTGGTTGCAAGTGTTTTGTGTTGAATAATGGAAAGGATGATCAAAGAAATTTGATGCTAGAAGTGATGAGGGAGTGTTTGTGGGCTATTTATCTATAAGCAAGGCTTACAGAGTGTTCAACAAATGAACCCTCTGTATTGAGGAAAACATGCATATAAAGTTTGATGAATCAGGAACACTAAATGACAGTGGTGAAGACTATGAGTTCAAGGAGAATACAGGCCAGCAGAAGGATGATTAGACTGTGCAAGGGAAGGACTCGGGTGCCCCTAGAGAACCTGGTCCCTCAAACCCATTACAGGATGCTCTACCTCCAAACCCTGAAGATAGTGAAGGTGATTCTGATGTTGATAGAGAAGAAGAAATCACCAGGAAGTCTGGATGGAAACATCAATCCTCTCATCCATTGGGCAATCTTATTTCTCCTCTTGATTCTTGAATTTAAACAAGGTCAAAATCAAGAAATCTGGTGGCATTCTCAGCATTCATATCAACTATCGAGCCTAAGAACATCAAAGAGGCTCTCCAGGATGCAGACTGGGTGAACTCAATGCAAGAGGAACTTCATCAGTTTGAAAGAAGCAAAGTGTGGCACCTGGTCCCCAGACCAGCTGACAGAACCATTATTGGGACCAGATGGGTGTTCAGAAATAAACTTGATGAATATGGAACCATTACAAGAAACAAGTCAAGTCTAGTGGTGCAAGGGTACAACCAAGAAGAAGGAATTGATTATGATGAGACTTTTGCCCCTGTTGCCAGAATGGAAGCTATCAGAATCTTGATTGCCTTTGCAGCCCACAATGAGTTCAAGCTGTTTCAAATGGATGTCAAGAGTGCATTCTTGAATGGTTATCTGAAGGAGGAGGTGTATGTCAAGAAGCCCCCAGGCTTTGAAGATGCGGACTTGCCCAATCATGTACTAAAGTTGGATAAGGCTTTGTATGGGTTGAAACAAGCTCCTAGAGCTTGGTATGAACGTCTATCAAAGTTCTTGTTTGACAATGGGTACAAGAGAGGTAAAATAGACAATACCTTGTTGTTGAAATCCAGAGGGAAAGAATTATTGATTGTCCAGGTGTATGTTGATGACATAATTTTTTGTGCTACCTCGGATTCTCTGAGAAAGGAGTTTGCTGAACTAATGAGTAGCGAATTTGAAATGAGCATGATGGGAGAGCTCACATTCTTCCTAGGCTTGCAAATCAAACAGTCTCCTCAAGGCACTTCAATATGCCAAGAGAAGTATATCAAGGAACTGCTCAAGAAATACACTCTCATTGATGCAAAGGCGCTGGACACTCCTATGAGTTCAAGTGTAGGACTTGATAAAGATGAAAGTGGAGCAGAAGTTGGTCAAACTATGTATAGAGGAATCATTGGTTCACTTCTATATCTCACAGCAAGTAGGCCAGACATTGTGTTTAGTGTTGGAATGTGTGCAAGATTCCAAGTAGCTCTCAAGGAATCTAATCTGAAGGCAGCCAAGCGCATTTTGAGATATCTGAAAGGAACACAGGACCTGGTCCTCTTCTATCCTACTGGTGATTATTTTGATCTTATTGGTTATGCTGATGCTGACTATGCGGGTTTTTTGGTTGATCGAAAAAGCACATCAGGAATGGCTCACTTCCTAGGATCATCATTGATCTCATGGGGAACCAAGAAGCAGAACTCTGTGGCCTTGTCCACTGCAGAGGCAGAGTATGTAGTTGTTGCATGTTGTTGTGCTCAGTTACTATGGATCAAGAAGCAGCTAGAAGACTTTGGTGTACTTACAGACATCATTCCTCTGACTTGTGACAACACTAGTGCCATGAATATTGCCAAAACCCCTGTTCAGCATAAGAGGACAAAACACATTGATGTGAGACATCACTTTCTGAGGGACAATGTGGAGAAACTACATGTGGTAATGAAGTTTTGCAAGACTGAAGATCAATTGGCTGACATTTTTACAAAGGCACTTGGCAAAGAGTCCTTCATCAAAAATAGAATGAGACTGGGGATGCTCAAAATTACCTAATCTCTGGACTTGATTGTGCAAAGCTCCCTCGAAATAACTATGCTAAGGAGGGCAGGTATCTATACTTGTTTTTATGATTGATCATAAAAGGACTCATTTTTTACACCCTAATGCAGGTATACACTCATGGTGTGGTAGGCTGAAGGGATAAGTTGATTACACTAGGCAGGGCTGTAAATCAAGAGAAGGACCTGGTCTCCATGAGGTTAGTATCATTTATACTACACTGTCATAACTGTCAACTCACTGTCACGCGCCCATCTCTCTCTCTCATCGTGTCACTTTCAAACGTCTCTTCCTTGTTAATACCAACAGTCACTACTGTTGGGGAACCGATACACTTCAAACTTTTTTAAAAAAAAACTAACCTTGTGAATCAAATTTATCTCTATCTCTCTCTCTACAAGCACTCGATTTCTTCACTCTCAAAAATTCCTCATGATGTCAAAATCATATTCTTCTTCAAAAGCTCATGTCTCCCTAGAAGCTGAAATTCCTAGTTCATTCAACTTCTCCATCCCCATTCCCAAAGAGTCCCATTCCACTCCAATCTGTGGGGTAGGCGAAATGGCTGAATCAATCACCCCTCAGACTGAAGTTTTGGGTTCCCCTATTTCTCGGTCTCCTGAGAACCTGGTATGTTCCCCCACGCTTGTGGTATCTGAAAACAAGTCTCAAGATTCCGATGCTCAATCAGTTGCAAAACCTCTTGACGATCTCGTATCTAAGGAAATAGAAGCAGGGTCCATGGAAGTGTCATCAACAATGTCAAAAAGGTTGTTTGAAAGAAACCTGCCAGAAAGAACTGGTCCAGCGTCCTGTATTTTTACTGCAGGTGCAAAACTGGTAGAAGTTCAAAGTTTAGCCTCTCTTAGGGTAGATGTTCAGCCAAATCTAATAGACCAAGAGATGAGGTCCCTGGACCAGGTCCTACGCAACAGTGACCTTGTGTTTGACCAAACTCCCATGGGTACTGATGTTGAGGACGACGAAGAAGAGGAAATTCCACTGAGATGGGGACAAAGAAATGTGGAACTGGAAACGCCTAGAGTTGCTGATAGGGAAATATCCCATGTGCTTAGGGATGATAGTGGTGAAGAGAGAAAACGGAAAGGAAAGGGAAGACTAGTTAAAGTCTATCAGAAGGAGAAAGGAAAGAAGTATGAGACTCGAAGTGCAACACAAAAGATATTAGGGAGTGCCATGGAGGCAAATGCTGCCCACACTGAAAGGATCAGGAAAAGAAGACTGGAAGGGTCTTTGGATGCAAACCCTACATCTTCTTCCGTAAATGTTGATGACAGTGACACCCCATCTGAAGATATCCTCAAATTTGTCATCAAACACAAGAAGGAAGCAGAAGGAGAAAGGGAAAAATAAGAAGGATATGTAGCAAAGAAGACAATAATCACTAAGAAAAAATCCATTGCAAAGAAAAGAAAATCCACTAAGTAGAAGTCCACTGTGAAAGAGGCAAAGACCACTGAGAAGGAGACAGACAAACCTGGTGTGCCTGAGGAGGATAAAGTCACTGAAAATCTTGATGAACAACATCCCGTAAAGGGACCTGGTCCCAGGGTCAGAAATCAGCAAAATGTAAAGGAGTTGATAAGAAAAGAAAGGGTCGAAATAATGAAGACCCAAAATGTGCTAAGTGGAAGAGTGTTTGATCCCAAAATTGCCACAAAATTTGGAATGGTGGTCCTAGTTGATACCGTGTCTGTTCAGGAGTGGAGTCATCTCTTTGAACCTCATCCTCCATTACTCCACGATCCAGAAGTGTGTGAATTCTTTTACAACATGGAGTTACTAGAAGATGGAGGAATTATGTCTACTGTCAAGAATGTCGGGATTTACTTGGATGAAGTCACTCTAGGAATTATATTGGGGGTACCTATGAAGGGGATTAGGTCCATCGAAGGATGCAAACCTTCTGAGGGGTTTACTGTGCAGGCTACTGAGAGAGGGGAAATTAAGCTTGCAGGTTTGCCCAAAAAGCTTCTTAAGGGGGAATGTCAACTGTTGTTCGAATTTGTAAACAAGGTACTTATGCCTCGTTCTGAAAAATGAACAGTTGCATCAGCAGCTGATTTGTTCCTTATGGAACTATTGAGTGAACTTGAACCAATCAATCTTCCTGCCATAATGTTGGAGCATATGCACAGGGTAATGACATGGAAAATGGCAAAGCATGGTATTCCTTATGGGTACCTACTGAATCATGTCTTTACTCACTTCGAGGTTCCTGTAGAGAAGGGGGTACCAGGTACCATGAAATAATCGTTTACTAAGTCCACTCTACAAGAATGTGAGTGTCTGGAATGACCAGTGAAGGGTGGCAGCAGCTTTGGAACAACAATCTATACTTACACGAAAGGTGGATGACCTGACGAAGATCTTGGCTGAAAAAGAGGTTGAAATTGCTAAATTGAAGTCCGAGCTTCAAAAGGTGGTCTAAGGAGGACCAGGTACCAGTGGTGGTAGCACTAAGGAGCTACAAACCTTGAAGGATGAGAATGCTAAACTGGTGAAAACCATTAATTCCCTCTACGAGGAAGTTAAGGCACTCAACAAGCAAGTTATTAAGGCTCATGAGGATGCCAATAAGAGAATGCTTGTGTTCATGCGTACCTTCTCCCCTCTTCCCTCTCCGTCCTAAATGTGTCCGTGTTTCCCTTTTGATTCTGTGGCCTGTAAACTTTTTAGGTCTTGCCATCTTGTAAATCTATCTACTATGTGACTGTGAGATTGACCAATGTCAAGTGGTCAGTATTTATGATATGCAACCATCTCTTTTTTTTGTGCCCTGTTCATGTGTGTTTTCATTATCTCTTTTTGCCTTCCTTCGCATGAATTCTTTATGATTGTCATTTTAACTTGCATATGTTTATTGCTCCACCTTTTCAATGATGCCAAAAGGGGGAAGTGTTTCTGTGCAATTGGCCAAGGGATTAAGGGGAACCTGTGTTATCTTGACTGGTATCTTGCTAAGGGGGAATGTTTGTGCTAAGGGGGAATGTTGTGTTAAGGGGAAACTGTTATCGACAAGAAGGAGGAACAAATAGGATGTCTATTCTCATAGTTGATGTTGCATGCTTCTATAACTGGCCAATTTGAGCAATTGAATTTTGAATGAATGTCTAAATCACTCGTGTGAGGAGTTGTCTGTGCAGGTTGTTTGTCATCATCAAAAAGGGGGAAATTGATAAGAGCTTATGCTCTTCAGCATTTTGATGATCTCCTCACAAGTGTAGGGACCTGGTCCATTGCAGAGTATGAATATCGTTTAGTTGTCAAAAGTGCTGGCCAACTGTAAAAGCTGCCTGCGTTAGTGGGTTGGTGAAGTAGCAGTGCACTTCACCAATCATAGAGGACGATGTTGTTTGTTTGATGGGTAATATCTCTTTATAGTATATATCAAACAAACAACAACAAACATATTCATTCATTCAAAAAGAGCAAAAATTATCCAAGCTTCATATCAGCAAGGGACCCGATATAATCGTCATCAATGCTTTCTGTGTCGGTTACTTTTGTTTGCTTGTAATAAGTGCGTACATTGTAGGATTCGTTTCGTTGTGATAAGAGACGTTTCAAATTGTGTGAATCATTGTAAGTTCCTAGTTAGGGATAACTTGGGTTCTTACTCTAAATCCATATTAGTCAGGGTTGGATTAATATAGTGAGTAGTGTTGTATCTACTCTAGCTCGTATGAGTAATAGGAGGTGTTACTTAGAGTTGGGATTAGTAGGTTAATCTCATTTTGTAACTGGCTTTTCCTTTTGCTTGAGAAGATTAGTGAAAAGCAGTTCTAAAAGTCCTGACAGGTCAGGTTGTGGTTTTACTCCCTTGAGCAAGGAGGTTTCCACGTAAACTCTCTTGTCAGCACTTGTTCTTTACTGTTTTAGTTTCAACTGTGCTGAGGACCTGGTCCCATTAATACTGGTGGACGCATACATTCCAACACCTCTACTACTTTGCTATATTATAAAAATAAGTAAAAGTATCACTATTTATAATAATGAAAAATCTAATCTAGCTAGGGATTAGAAAATCTATTCCTATACAATAACAATAATAATTTATATGGTGAAATTTTACAAGTGGAGTAAGGAAAGGGTAGAGTTTATGGAGACCATATCCCTACCTCGTGGAGGTAAAGGTTGTTTCCAGAGGACCCTTGGTTCGAGTACAACATATCAAAGTAGGTATTAAAAAGGGAAAACGATAGTGAAGAAAACAAAGCAATAATAAGAAAACAGTAACAACCAAAAATTGTGTGATAACATAAACACAATAAACAACATATATTTGACTATGTAATTAAAAGTGAGACACTAATAGAATACGAATAAACCCTTCGAAAATTAAGACAACACTCCATACTAGAGGCCACCACCGGCTTGTTCCAAATACTATTCTGATTGAAAATCTTATTTAGACATGAATCAAACAAATATTCAAATCCTTAAGAAATTTAATTTACTTTGAATTAGTCTTCCAATATTCTTCCATAATGCAAAGATGTATATCATTGTCATTTGTTGTTGTTGTATTGGAGCATTTTTATTCCATCTTTCAATTGTTTTAATTTGTGTTGGAGCAGTTCCCTCCAATTTTCTAATGTTGATGTACTTCTCATCAACTTGACGCTGAGAATGTACATAGATCAGATTGGTTCAGGCTTTTCAATTATCAAATCAAATTAATTTTATCGGATATTTAAATCTATAATCAATTTCAATCAATAAAAATCAGGTTTTTCAATCACATCTTTCTAAATTATCTCAGAGTTTTTTCCTAATAAAATTTTCATAGCACAAAATATACGACTCATGCTCTAAATATACCTTTAATTATAGCATGATACAACTATATTATAAGATATGTACTATTACATGACTAAACGCTACATAAAAAATATGAAATTGTTATACATTTCACTGTCCAAACCAATATAAAACTTTTACATATTTTTTTTTTGGAACCCCAGGATAACCCGCAGCCGCTACAACCTCTGCCACAGCCTCTGCCCTTCGGGTGAGCACTCTGTGGTGAGCACTTTGTGCGCACTGGGTAAACCCCCCACTGTGTAATAGCCTGCAAATTGTTTAAATCAATGTAAAATTTTGAAGTAAATATCCAACACTATAGTCTTTCCAAGCATTAAATTAGTTTTTTATTATTAGCATTAATGTTGATTTTGTTATGGTTTGAACTTTATTTGTGTCATTTACATTTATAAGCTACAAAACTTATTACACCATTAGAAAAGTCTAAGTTCAAATTTGAAATAATACCTTAAAAGACAAAAACGATGAAAAAGCTTAAGAAATATTTTATAAGTTATATTACGATAACTATTTTTATGTATAATATATTTATAAAACTTGTATACATGTATATCAGGTTGGTTTGATTTGGGTTTGAATTTTTCTTAGTTTAAATCAAACAAAATTAATTGTGATTGGTTTTTATCAATACCAAATCATAGTCATTTTTTCTCTTTCGATTTGACTCGAATTATTGATTTTGTTTGTACATTTCTAGTTGAAATATTTTTCTCTAACTACTTTTCTCCAACTTTTAATTTTGTTGAAGCTCATCTTCAACTCGTATTGATAAACTTTGTCAACAACACCTATTTTTGTTAAAATACTTGTCTTCAACGAGTGTTGATGCACTTGTGGCTAGGGGTGTACATGGTCGGGTTGGTTCGGGTTTTTCAAAGATCAAACCAAACCATTTGTGTCGGATTTTTAAATTTATAAACCAAACCAAATCAATAAAACTCGGGTTTTTCAACCTCGGGTTTTTTCGGGTTTCCGGATTTTTTCTGGTTTTCGGGTTTTTCCGCTAAAGTATTCATACAAACATATAATTTACTTGTACTTCAAATATTTCTTCAGTTCTACCAATATACAACTATCTAAGGTGTTTCTTAAAAATACAACACAAACAATGATATGATTAATGACACTAAAATATCCAAAAAATAATAATAATAATAATAATGAAATCGCGTAAAATAAATATTGCAAATTAACAAGTTATAATAAAAATGATCATAATTTAAAAGTACTAAATCATGCTAAAATAAGTTTAATAAGTATTAGTTACATGACTAAATATTAAAGGAAATTAAAATTAGATTATGTACTTTAATTGTCTAAACCAATGTAAAATCAAAGAACAAATATTCAATATTATTGTCATTCTTAGTGTTAAATTGATTTTCTTTTTGCATTAGTATTAATTTGATTTTGATTTAAGTTTTATTATAATTACCAACATCTATGGACTATAATTGTTGTCATTCACCTCTCTCCCTGAAATTCTCGCTCGCCGCTCTCCCTCTCTCGCTCGCCAGTCTCTCCCTCGCCTCTCTCACTTTATACAAACATAATTGTATAAATTGCATTTTTGTTTGTATAAAGCGAGAGAAAATTGTATATACACATGCAAATACATATATCTTCGTCCTATACACTTATAATTATACAATACAAATCTTCCCTTGCCTAGTTCTCTTTTGCCTTTCTCTCTTTCTCGCTTTATACAAACACAAATTATACAAAATACAATGTATAATTTGTGTTTGTATAAAGCGAGAGAGAGAGAGATTTGATATACAAACATTTTATTTCGATTCAATTGTATACAAATTCAAATTTTATGCATATATACAAACACATAAAATTGAATTGAGAGGCTGCCAGCGATTTATACAAACGAGAGGGTGTCAGCGATTTATACAAATGAGAGGCTGCCAGCAATTTTATACAAATTTGATGCCCCCAGCAATTTATACAATCTGATGCTCCATAGCAAACATAAGCTATATCATACAAATATGATTTTTATGTTTGCTAAATGTGAAAATTGCTCATTAAAAAAACACAAAAAAATCAAGAAAATTCAACATCTATTATATTCTATATATTCATAAGCTATAAGTTATATTTGACGAAGGGGGTTTGATGAACCCTTAGTACTCATGTAGCTCCGCCCCTGGGAACTGCATACATTGGTGCAGTGTGAATCTTAATGCGTCAATTTTCTTAAAATAATTTTTAATTTCTACTAAAACAACTTCAGTGACCCACAAAACAAAAAGGCATAGTAATAGTGCTAATTAATCAAGTACTATAAGGTATTACGAAGAAGCCCGAAGAGGTCGAATAAAGAAAATAGAACTCAATGTTAAAGAGTGCAAACCTTTCTGACTTTAAGTACACCCATAAGTTGCTTAAGGTAATCCACTGCATTGCAAGGCTTAATCTCATATTGATTACATAAAACATTTATAAATGGTGAATAATACAGAATTCTCCTGATGATATATATGGTCTATGAATGAAAGTGGTGTCACTGGATTCATTTTCCATTTGAGGGTGGACAACACCAAAATTTCTATTGTTTGAATAATCTTTGCCTTAAACACATACTTTGGATTTGATAGCTGTCAATTTCAACAATTCATAACTGGTTCTCAAGCTTTGAATGCTAGCATCAATGGAGGAACTCACATGTAAGGGAGAAGTCAATACAGAGAAAGGAGAAGAGAGAAAACTGTATTTCTGAATAAGACTTCGCAAAATGATTACATACATGTACATGTGTATTTATAGCACCTAACAAGTTCATGTCTAACTGAATAACAAACTGACAGTTCTAACAAACTACAACTAACCAATCAGACTGAATTAACATGACTAATTAATATGACTAACTATACTATACTAACTGCATACGTATTAGTATAAATACATTCTCAATAATAGCTAATCAACAATATATAACCATCATTAATACAACGAGCTATTATCATCGATCAACTATTTATTAAAACACACTTCAACTATCAATTGTTCAATTTTCATAATGTATATTAAAACAACACAATATGATATATTATAAAATAATTTGTAATAACCATCCAATCAGAGTTTAATGGATTGATTTCACACGTGATTACATAATTTTTATTTTATTTTTACTAGATTATTTCTTGCAGCATAAAAAATATTCAGTTTTTATACATATATCATTGAAATTTACTTAATTGGGTTTTGTAAATTATAGTAACAAAAATCATTAAACTTTACTAAGGAATCAGAAGTTTTAAATAATTGAGATTGCTCAGGTTGAATAATTTATCAAATGCTTGAGCAAATTTGGAGGATAACTTATTCACATTTTCTATAATTTGAAGTTGAAATTTATTTGACCATCCACAAAAGTGGTTAGTAATAGTAACTCATCATATATGATTTTGTTGTCCCTTTTGCGCTAGATAACAAAGAGTAAAAAATGTTAAAATAATTATTTTTGTAATAAAAAATTCATTCAACTTTGCTAATTATAAGTATCATATAATATAATAAAAGGTCCATTTCATTTTAAGCTAGATAACAAAGAGTTTAATTTTGCCTCATTCTTGGTCCAAGTCTAACATATGCATTTAATTAAAGATGTATAATACAACAGATGTACAATTTTGCCTTGTTCCGTAAATAAATTAGTGCATTAATTAAGAAGCTCACATATATGGGAGAAAATAGAGGCGAATTAATGATTTAATTTTCATGAATTTAAAATTATGGATTCATAATTACTACTCTGTTATAGTTTTAATAATTTTTTACACATAAATAAACGATCAAGGGCAAACTTGAGATTTTTACCTAACGAAAGGTAAAATTGAACAATTTCGAGTATTGTTTAGATAAATTTAAACTTTTTCTCTTTTTCCTATTAAGTAACTCATGGTTAAGTGATGGTGAAAATCATTTATTATGAGTTACATTACTAACCACTCTTGTGGAGTATCAGTCATGTTCATTATTATTGATCTGAAACCTAACATATACCAACAAAACTCAATTAGAGAGTCAAGATAGATGCCAAAAAAATAAAGTTACAAAGATTAAATCACAAAAATCAAATGATGAACATTACACATGGTTTGGAATATTTCATATAGCATTCTGATTTATGCAACACAACACAAGAAGGATAATTATGGAGACGAAGAACATAATTCATAGGCACAGCTCACAGGCTAAGGATAATTAAAACTAAAAGGGTTACACCTGAGATCATTTTAGTCAAAGGCTCACATCTACTTCTTACTTTAAATACATTACAAACCAACTTTCTATAGTCAATCAGAAACTAGCTAGAAGCTTTAATTTGGGCACGAGTTTCCGTCTTTAGAATCTGAATCAAGTTGTTTAACCAAATCACGAATGTGTGGCTGTGTCCTGAATGTTGTCTTTATGCGTTTCTTGTGCAACAAGTACATGCCATCACATTGCCTCTTCTTCGTATCTGGAGGCTGGACATCGTCAGCTGATTTCAGAAACGAGTGATTCAAGAGCATGTCTGCACTCCAACGCGCGCTTGGATTCCTGATCAGACAATTATTCAGGAAATCTTTTGCCTCTGTAGACAGTTTGGAATTCTCAAAATTTGGCTCCGAATAGGATGATTCCCATAGGGGTTTCCCAGTGATCATCTTGTAAACAGTGCATCCAAGTGACCAAATATCAACTCCTAAGCCGTACTCCTCCTTAATTAGAGCTTCAGGTGCCATGTACCTTTTAGTTCCTCTGTGCCCCACGTTTTCTTTCCTGTTCTGCTCCAAAGTAATGGAAAGTCTGAAATCAGCTATCTTTGCCACCTCGGCCATACCATCATCACCATCATCAGTAGTAAGAAGAATGTTTTGGGGTTTTATGTCGCAATGAATGACCCCTTTTTTTGTGAATTAAACTGAGCCCTAAAACAACATTTTTGGTGTACTTTTGGACTTGAAACTCAAGCAAACCTCGTTCATCAATACGATCAGCTAGGCTTCCAGCTGAGGCAAATTCGAGCAGCAAATTGTCAAGATATAAGTCATCTTCATAGGTGACATTAAATCCAAAACATCGAATAATTTGAGGACAATCCTTAAACATTCTTAAGAATTCCCTTTCATTTCGAAGAGACTGAGAGTGGTTCAACATACCAGATTTAACAGCAATGAGAGATGGTATCATAGGAGAAGGGGTATCAGTAGAAGCCAATGATACAAAACCATAGCTTCCTTTCCCCAATGTTCTACCTCTCTGCCACTTAAATTTTGCTTGTTTTTCCTCCATTACAATTATTTCAGTGTTTTCTTTTTTTCTTGAATGTGAGCTCTTTTCTTAGTGTATGTATAGGAGTCATGATAAATGATCAGATGAGATCATAATTAAAATGGGTTGAATTTTAGTCAGTAAAAATAAATTTGGATAAACTCGTTTCAACCAATTCTTTGACCCATTTTTACCCTTCTTTGTTCTTTTATTTAGTTTTTCCATTTATCATTTTTCTATTTTCCTATTTTAGTTCTTCTTATCTATTTTTTTTATGTCTTTAAAATGGAGTATTTAAAAACTATATTATCGTCCATATTCTTATAAGTTAACAGTATATTTGATATTTATATTTTGATCTAACTCATTAAAATATAAATAAAATATACTGATTTTATGTAGCAGTTTTGTTTCCTAATTTTTCTGTTTTCCTTTCACAGTGCTAGTAGAAGAAATTTTATTAAATTTTTTCATATTTACTTCTTTTATTATATGAAAATTTAAAGTTAAATAAAATTTAAAAGATATTTACCATAAAATAACAAGCACTTATATAAGTTGTGATTTATTAAAAGGACTAACTTGAATTCAAAGTCCTTCACTTGATTAATGAATCAAGAGAAGAACTATCACTATTTAATTTCAAATCCCAAGACAATTCTCATTTTACATTTCTAAAATGAACTTATCTTTTGAAATTTTATTTATTGGATAAATATAATAAATTTAAAATGAATTGAATGCTAATTCAGTAAAAATGAATTTGGTCAAATATATGGAATAAAATGATTTAACTCATTTTTACTCCTTTTTCATTAGTGGAAAATTTTATTAAGTTCTTAGCTTCTTCATTTCTTTTTCTTTTTTATTTTACTTCTTCTTATCTATTTCTTTCTTCATGTCTTTAACGTATATTTTAAAGTGTAATTATTAATTATGATATTCTAAATGTATAATTACATTTCCGCACTTAAATCGTCAAATAAATCTGTTAAAATAAAATTAAAAGAAAAATAACATTATTTTCATGAAACTCTATAAATAAATAAAACAATATCATATAAACTTACTAAAGATATATTCATCACCATTTATAAGATTCAATTTCAGACTTAGCTTGTCTAGGGGGTTATAAGTTCGAGCTAAGAAAATAGTTTCTTGTAGAAATGCAGGGTAAGGTAGCATACAATAGATTCTTGTGGTCCGATTTTACAAAAAAATAATTAAAAATTTGCAGGATAAGGTGGTGTACAATAAACCTCGTTGCATTTTTTTTAAAAACGACTTCTCCCGATCGATTTATATTTCTTTATTTTTGCATTAAAAAATTGGAAGAAAAGTAATGGAAAAAGAAAAAAAAGGCGAAAAAACAGTAAATAAAACTAATCTGAAAGCATAAGAGGAGACAAACATGATTTTATTAGGAACAGATATGATAATACAAACTTCCAGAAATTGACTCAATATATTTAACCTTCAATTCATTAAAATGTGTATTTTTGGTTCCTTCTTATAGAAATATATCAAGTTTGAATTGGCTTACCATGGTCAAATATGGATACTTGTATTTTAGCCATATGTGTCGATACTCTTATAGGTTAACAATAGATTTGAAATCCATACATATCCAACCGAAATACAAGTGATCCAACTCATCGAAATATGAATAAAATGGATTGATTTTATAAGTATGGACTAAAATTGTCAGCACTAGTGTAGTTATAACACCTTGTAAATTCTATGCTAAAGATCTGAATCATTCGTCATGAGTGTATTAACTTGAGTCAGGTTATATCCTACTTATACATGTGTTAAGGTTCATTCCTATGTGTGAGAAGTGTATCAGATGTGGTTTAGAGTCATAAGGGGTCTCTATCACAAAGTCAAGTGCAAACCTTTCCTACTGACTAAGTTTTCGCATGAGTTCATATAAGGGTCAACTTTAACTGACCATATCTTTTATAATATGAAGAGTTAGATGATTCATAACCTATCAAATTAAAGGTCGATAAGTCTTCTTTCCAACTCCATCGATCGTTTGTCAATGAGAGTCCGAAGTACTAAGACATTATGACTTATTTATCAGAGATGCTCCAACCTAGTGGAAGTCCGCGACCCGGTCCGTGACAGAGAGGAAGCAAACCTCACTGCCTATTTAAATGAAATTTCATCTTCCAACTCCGGTTTTTATTTTTTTGAGGGTATTTTTGTCCTAAAATTTTTTGGAGGGTGTTATCTAAATGACTTTAAACGTGTAAAAATTCATTTTTTCATAATTACATCCTCTCATTCACTCATAAATTTCTACGCTCAAGAACTTCAAAAAACTTCAAGGCCAGTGTTCATCTTCCAAAGTTCTTCATCAAGTTTTATCATTAAAGTATGTAAGACTATCTCCACCTTGTTCTTCCCCACAAACTACATTTTCATGATTCAAAAGAATCCTTCGTGAATAAATTAGGGTTAGAACGAAACTCCATATTTTTAAATTGCTCTTGATTCCTCATCAACTTCCAAGAACTCTCCATGAAAGTATTTCAATTTCTTGATAATTCTTTAATTACCCATGAGTTTTTACAAGATTTCCTCTATGAAAGTATTTTAATTTCTTGATAATTCTTTTACACGTGTGTTTTCTAAGATTTTCTACATGAAATAATGAATGATTACTAATAGAAGAAATCCTTATCTTGAGAACTACTTTAATGATTTTCTTTATAACTTCTTGATAACTCTTTGGCGATTTCTTAATATTTTCTTGGAATTCTTATATTATAAACCTTAGAACTATGAGTTATGAAAGTCCCAAAATTTAAGACCTTATGATGCTATCTTGTGATTCTCTATACCACTTTATTATTATGATATTATATGATATATGTCTCTCATGAATGCAAAGTTATGATACATGAACTGTAACCTCATGACGTGATGATATGAATGAAATTTATGAGCTATGGTTCTTAAATGTTATGGCTATAAGTCTTTGGGCTAATCCATGAATATCACATGAGCTTAAGAGAGCTAAGTAGTCAATCGAAAAGGCATAATTCTAAATGACGAACTCTGAAACTACGTTTGTCGACATAGGTTAAGGATGGTATCGTTGGTTCATGTGACTCCTTTTATGCTCATGGTAAGGACTAGTTATGAATTAATATAATATGTACGCGTATGTCTCATACTCGGTAAGGTATGAGATGTCTTAGTTGATCGGGTCGAGATCAAACTCCATGCACTCACATGATGGTTTATATCGGTTACACTATATTAACCTCTCATAATAAACTAAAATATGATAAAAGAGGTATCCCTAAGACAGTCTGAACGACCTCATCTCTTAACCTTCATATGCCATGATTATGATTATGCTAGCTGCTTATACTGATCTTGATATGTATGTTATGTTTCATTCCATAATTTTACATACAGTACAATTTCATATGTACTTACATTCCTTCCGCCGGATGTGTTGCATCTTTTACTGATGCAGACTTAGGTACACTGACAAATGGTTAAAAGATAAATTTGATATATCAAAAAGAAATATCTACATTTATTTTTTTAAATAATTTTGAGTTATTTTCGTTCAAAGCATATCCAATTGACTTGATATAAAGAAAAATTGTTGGAAGAATGTATAGAAAAAGTGCTATAGTCCGAGTGAGATCCTACTTGGCGCGAATTCAAATTAATTAAAATTTAATGTGGATATTAAACACTGGGTGAAGAAACTAAAAATATTAATTGGAGGAACGTATATATGTATCATCTTTCATTTTGCACAATATATAGTGCATTTTGCAAGGTGATAGTGGATGAGGTTAAAATATTACAATGGAACAAATCAATTGTTTCAATTGTATGAAAAAATACTAGTAATATTCCAAAGGGCAATATTTACTACGGCTTCTCAAGTAAATGTATCATTGACCAAATTCTTATTTAATTAAATGGCTGAATGTATATGTAATGTATCAATATTATATAAATAGTGTAAGATTATATATTTGTATGATGCATAGCTATACATTAGATATGTATAAATAATCACAAACACAGTAACATAATAGTTATACATTACAACGCATCTTCCTCACGAGTTGATTTTTTTTCAATACCGACTAGCTTAAATCTCCTCTAAATAGTCCTAAATTATACATATGAAAAAATCTCAATGTTTCGATTCTTTTAGTATATTATATTTTCACTAGAAATGATCAATTTAAATTTGCGGTAGATCAAATTTAAAATTTGAGATTCAAAAGCTTTTAATGAATGATTTCAATGGACATCTGATTCAAGTCTCCACTAAACAATCCAAAATTTAGATATTATTAGCTACTCTCAATATTTCTATTCTCTAGATATATTATTCACTCAAAATAATGTATAGTTGCGACGATGTCGAATTTTATTTATTTAAACTTACCCAATTGCCCGAAGAAGATCCGAGTATACATAGACATAATCAGTAAATGATCAAATGGTCATTCTATTGTTTTAGTTTCCCGATTACTTTTATCGAAAATGTAGTCAAACAAAGCGATTTTAATAACTATGAGAAATGACTCGTCTTCTAGTAGATGATTAAAGAAACAACGAGTTTAGAACTTTCCTTGTTACTTTAAATTATATCATTATCATAATAATTTAAGACATAATAGGTATATTTAAAAAGTAAATTAATTAAACTTCAAAAAAGGAAAAATAATAAATTTTGGTCAATGTAATATTTAACTTTCCATATTCCTACCACAACTTTGGAAAGTAATTAAAACCTAATACACTATAAAAGACCAAGCTAGTCTCATGTATTGAAAGCATTCATTCATAGCTCTTTCTATTTTATTTGTTATGTCTTCAGAAAAACTCATAACTTTTAAGACTAGCGATGGTGAGGATTTCAAACTCAATGAGGCTGTAGCTTTGAGGACAGAAGTCATCAAGAACATGGTACAAGATGTGGATAGTACTTCTAATGTCATCCCCTTGTCTAATGTTGATGGCAAAACAATGACCAAAGTTGTTCAATATTGGAAGAAATATTCGGAAGAAGGTGTTATGGAAGATCAGTTAAAGAGTTTTGATCAGGATTTCTTGAAGATGAGTCAATCAGAATTAGTTGGTGTTCTCTTGGCTGCTAATCTTTTTGATGATAAGCAGTTGAAGGAGGTAATAATCCAAGAATTTGCTGATAGGATCAAAGGGAAACCAATAGAGGAAATACGTGAAGTATTTGGTATCGTGAATGATTATACTCCAGAGGAAGAGGAGGAGGTCCGTAGAGAGAATGCTTGGGCTTTTGAATGATTTTATAATATTTCCCTTATTTCCTTATCTATATCCTATTTTTATTGTTATTTTATTTCTGTTAGTTCTATCTTCTGTTGTTCCTTTTTGAAGAAATATTGTTTAGTTTTGAATGATTTATAAATTATGTTGGAAAGAAATTAAAGCTTGTTATGTTATTTGAAAAAATAATAATATCCTTTTAGATTCGTTATTCACTCAAATCTCCTCTAAATAGTCCTAAATTAGATATATATCTGAGCAACTTTCGATGTTTTAATTCTTTTAATATATTGTATATTCACTAGAAATGACTAATTCACATTTGCGAAAGTTTAAATTATGAATTTGAGGTTGAAAACATTTTAATGACAGATTTCAATAGATATCTGATTCAAATAATTTAGATTACATGACCTCCTCCGTTACCCCATACAACTATGATTGGATGATAGAAAAATTAAATGGTTGAAATAGAGTTATAGCAGTGAAGCCTGCGGCGACGAAGAGGAGGAAAGAGGTTGGATTTACAGCAGTCCAACGCACATTAACAATTGAAGAAGTAAAGAGAATTTTTTGTTAAAAAAATAGAATGCAAAAATAAATTAAAATAAAATTTTAAAAATAATTGGCACGTGGTAGGTGATAGATGGTGTGTGTATGTGTCACTCCCCGAGCCTATGCCCTGGGCGGGACTGGCACTCGAGAACCATTATTGGCCCCAAGCGAACCATTGGACTGGCTTACTTACTCAGTGGAAGATTCTATGCATATTTATAATGATCAATAGCACTATACTCACTTGAATAATAAAAAACTGAGAATGCTTAAAAGTCAAACACTCAACTTGGCCAAAAATGGCAACTCAAGTCTTAACATATGAGATGATAATGAAAAGACTAAAGAACAAACATTTGACTGTCTATTAAGCCTCTAAAACAACTGACATGGATGTCGGGATAGGACCACTGATCATCCTAACAAATGAAATACTAAAAAGAACTGAAAGCAATAAAAAAAATTCCTCTAGAATGCAAGGAGGCTCACCAACTGACTCTGAAGTGCTCAACTGGATCAACGATGCGTTGGATGCCGATCCTAGTTACTTGTGTATGCATCATAATAAGATGCAGGCCAACTGACATCAGTACATTGAATGTACGAGTATACGAGGGGAATTCTAAAACAAGACATAATGTTGAAAGGAATCTGAAGAACTTACCTAACTCAACTCAACATAACTGAACTCATTTCAATATAAAGTAGTTTAAAACAAGTACAATATAAAGCAAAATTGTTTAAAACATGATGCAACTCTGTGTGTATGCAAAGATACATATACCTCTGAAATATATGTAAAAATACAATAAACTGTGTATATAAGAATACAATTACTTATGTGGGAGTTTCTTTAACCGACAACAATCATGTAAGAGTCATTGTGATGATACAATATTTTGCCTCACGCTGCCAGGGCCGTCTTATACCTTGCCGAGGTTATAGAATCTGAACTACTAAGTGGATCCACTAGTCTATGCTAAAATGCACTAAATGAATCATCTAAAAAGTATGACCCTTTTCTACCCATGATGGCTACATAGTTTATGGGGGCTGTGAGTTGTCTGAACTCTCACCCATATCGGTGCTCAATACTACTCCCAAAAATATGATATTAGCTCTTATGTTTAAAACATACTTCTTTCTGTGATTTGAGATTAGTGCTCAAAAACTTAGCTCAAAGGCTATCTTGGAAATCAAAGTTTCCTCTCTTGCTTCATTTAGAAAGCCATTACTCTTTTCTGAAAACTAGCTCGAAGGCTCTTTGGAAATCGAGATTTCCTTTCTTGTTTAAATGTGAAAATATTTTAAAGAATACGTAGTCCCCATATACTTTTGAAGAAATGAACTTCAAACTTTACTCTTTAATCTCTACTCAACTTGAACTTTAAGTCTTAAAACAAAGTTAAAACATTTGGAAAACTCTAAGAACTTCTCTTGACTTGACTCTTACTTCTCTTGACTTTGATCTTAACTTTCGTTGAATTGAATTATGGATTCAAGGTTCATGATCTTATGTTTATGGATGATTTCATGATGCTTAGATGTACCTTAGAGTGTTGGAATCAACTAGAAAATATAAGTACATTTCTAAGGAACAAGTACTAAATGGTGGGAAAGAAATGGGAAAGACTGGCGTCCCTGGCACTCTGAGAGGCGCGGGGCGCCAGAGGGAAAAATTCAGAGACTGCCCTGCGGCGCGCTAGCTGGCGCGGAGCCTCAAGGGTGAAAGTTCAGAGCCCTCTTAGGGGCGTGCTGGCTTGCGCGAAGCCCCATCTCTATCCCTAGGTGTTTGATGACTTTTCTTTCTCGTTTTTCATCTCTAAACCCTCTAAACTTCAATGGTTCTTTCCCCAAACACTTAGAATTATTTGTACCCTCAATATACATAATATTCTACTCGAAAAACACAACTAACTACATGAATCAATCTCAAGAAAACTCCAACAACACAACCCACAAGAATTCAAACGAATTTCATCAAGAACTCAAGGATTTACTTTAAATCTAATACCTTCGCTGAAATTGAATCATGATTGGCGCGTGGGTGAACTAACCCAACTCTATGTGATCTCACATACCTTGTAGGGATCAGCCCGATGAAATCCACAAGCTAAACTCGACGATCGTGATGAATCTTGCTTCTCTTCTCTTTTCTCCTCTTCTTTTCTCTTTTCTCCAAGCCCTAACGTATTTTGGTAAAAGCGTAAACTGATCTAATTCTGATTAGACCCAAACTTAATTACCAAAAATGAAATAAAATAATTGGGCAAGGAAAAGACCAAACTACCCTTTTAAAATCCGGATTGGACTTTCCTTATTCCAACAGTCCAACTTCCAAAGGGCATAACTCACTCATACGAACTCAGAATCGCGCAAACTCAACGGAGTTGGAAAGATCATTCCAAGAGCTTTCCTAAAATATCTGGAAGTACCTCTAACTCATTCTGATCTAGAAGTTATAGCCGTTTGAAGTTGGCCAAAACTCAACTTATTCTAACTTAACAAAATTTCCATATTTTCATTCTTTCCAAAAATGACTATTTCCAATTATTAGCTTCTTCCTAGTTATTTAAAATTGCGAGATGTTACATTATCTCCCCCTTGGGAACATTCGCCCTCGAATGAGATTACTCCTACTAGGCTAAGGGTGTAACATGAAGCATTCAGTTCAAGCACCCACAAGCAAATGCAAAACAACATGCCAAGTTATAAATAAATACTAAGAAAGGATTAGTACCTTAATTTGGAACTTCTCCGAATTCGAAGAGATGTGGATATCTCTTCTTCATATCCTCCTCAGCTTCACAAGTAGCTTCTTCAACAAATTGGTTCCTCCAAAGGACTTTGACTAATGCTACCTCTTTTGTTCTCAACTTGCGAACTTGACGATCTAAAATTTGAACCGGAATCTCTTCATAAGATAAACTATCCTTGATCCCAATATTTTTAGTTTGTATGAATAATGAAGGATCGCCCATGCACTTCTTCAACATGGAGATGTGAAACACCATATGAACCGTGACTAACTCTTGTGGTAGCTCCAACTCATAATCTACATTGCCAATCCTCTTGGATATTCGATAAGGTCCAATATACCGGGGATTAAGTTTTCCCTTCTTACCAAACCTCATAACACCCTTCATGGGTGAATTTTTTAGATATACCCAATCATCTACTTCAAACTCTAAATCCCTTCACCTAACATCACTGTAGGATTTCTGACGACTCTGTGCCGTTTTCAACCTCTCTTGAATCACTTTCACCTTCTCCAAAGCTTGATGAACTAAATCTGGTCCTATCAACCCTGCCTCACTGTAATGACTCTTCTGGTCATTTCTGTGTTTTGCCTTCTGTGTGTCGTTTAGAGCATTCCTGTAGCGACCCCAAGTCATTTATGACTTGCTGGGACTGACAGTTCGGTCACCTGGTCGTTCGTTTGGTCTTGGTGTGAGTTTTTGTGTTTTGGAGCTTATGAACCTTGAACGATCATTTTCAATCAAAAGTTCAAGAAGATGACATCAGAATCCTATTCTGACGATTCCATCACCTCCGGAAGGGTCATTTTAGGCTAGTAGCATGGTCAATATGACTCCCGAGGTTTTCAGTGTGAGTCGGTATGATTAGGCGTTTTAACTTTAAGTTTAAGCCTAAGTTTGACTTTGGTCAACATTCTGAGTAAACGCGCTCGGATGAGAATTCCGTCAACGCGGTTAGCTCCGGAATGTCGAGTTTGGTCTAGATTGACCCTTATTTTGTGTCCCGAGGTTTTCGATATCTTTCCGAGCCCTTTTGTGGGTTTTGACTTAAAATGACTTTTGGAAGTGGGACCCACTTTTTATTAAGATGACCTCTGATGGAAATTTCAACTGCGCCGTTGATTCTGGAATATCAAATTTGGTATGGTTGCATTTCTCGTTTGCGTGCACGGGGTTCCGAACGAGTTCGGAGCACCCCGTCGGAGATTTTAATTTTTGAAAAATTGCAGAAAATCTGCTATCTAATGCAGAAAAACAGCAACATTTTTCCAAATCTTAAAACCCTCATAACTCTCTCATCTCTCAACTGATTTAGGTGATTCGAAGTGCGGGAGCTTCGTATTCCCGGTGGCTTCGCTGTAGAGTGTTCGGAAGTTGTTGGGTGCACGTAGTTCGAGGTAATTTCGTGATTAACCTGACTGCTGTACCCTTTTTCGAGCTTTTGTTTTCGGCATCCTTGTTTTGGTCATATCTCACTAATTTTAGCTCGGTTTTGGGTGATTCGAAGTCCCACGTGTTGGGAATTATTGTGGCTAAATCGTAGAGTGTTCAAAGAGTGCTGGGCACCTTTCGATTCTCATTAATTTCAAGTTTAGACTGCTGCTGTTTTCTTTTTTTAGTGGATTAAAGTGTGATTTTCTTGCTTGTTGATTTTTGCTGTGTTTTGAGCCCCGAATTGTGTTCGAAAATGGAACACAAGTTTGGGGTGCTGTTTAGGGTCTCTTGACGGAGTCAAATTCGGGCAGTTCGGTGCGGGTCCCACGATTCCCATTTTGACTCCAAAATTGACCCGTCTCTGGTTGTTGTGATTTTGGGGTCTAAACGACTGTACTAACGTTGTGATCCTATATTTGATAGAGTGAAAGCGTTCAAGGGTCGTTCGGGAAGGAAAAGCTCCGGAGAAGTGATTTGGAGCGCGCGCGGTCAGCCTTAAGGTAGGCTACGGCTTCCTTTCTGTCAGATTGAGCTTAATTGTGTAAAAGCATGTCGATTGGAGCAAATTGGGGGTGGGAACCAGTTTCCTACCTTACTTTGATTAGATACCTCATGTTAGGATCGATTGACCATATTTCGGGTATAGTATCATGTTAACCGATTTAGTAAAGTTGTATGCTTGTATGTTATGTGTTGCATGCCTTGTTCATCCTTAACCGTAAGCATGATGTCCTTTGTCTAGGTTAGGCTAGCATTGCCTTAGACTTATGACATGTGTGGGCTGGATAGCCTTGACTTTCTGCCGACGTCGTTCGGATGACTTAGCTCCTTGTAGACTGGAGTAGCAGACTTGAGTCTGATAGTTTGAGCCTTAGATTAGGCGTTATCGCTACTTGCTGCACGTTTGTATCTTCTCCCTCTCATTCTGCGGTTCCGACGCATTCTCGAAGGTTTGGTGCATCACTAGAGGCATGGGATTGAGATAGTATAGGCTTGGAGCCTTTTCTGTGATTTCATAGAGTGGACGGCGTTCCACGGTGGTTGTTGTTGGATTGGATCCTATTGGAGATACCATCACCCCCGGGGTCGTTCTTTCTAGCTGGGCTGGGAACGTATCACTAGCTGGGTAGACTCGGTGATATCGACGATCGCCCTTGGGCCTCTCTTTATAGCTAGGCTGGGAGTGTGCTGCTAGTTGGGTGTCCCCGGGTCGCTCTTTCTAGCTGGGCTGGGAGCTGACTGCATGGTAGGACGACTCGCGATATCTACCTCACTCACGGGTCCCTGTTTCTAGCTGGGCTGGGAGTGGACTGTTTGGTTGGGTACCCCCTGGGGTCACTCTTTCTAGCTGGGCTGGGAGTGCACTGCTGGCTGGGTGAAGTCTGATGGATTATCTTTGTTACTTTGGGCTGGGAGCCCGATTTTCTTCTTTCTCAGTAGACTTAGCTTTTCTGTGTACCTGTCGGGCTTATGGGGGTCCGTTCAGGTTTTATTTAAACTTGCGCACGAGTGTACCTTCTGGGCTTATGGGGGTCCAGTTAGGTTTAATTTAGTTGTACTTAGTTTGTTTCTGGTATGCTCGTGTGCTTTCTTTTCATATCCGCTTTGACCTTTCTTGTCTAGATTTTATCCTTTCTTATTGTTTTTACCCCTTTTTGCTCAGTCGACCTATGATACCTACTGAGTACCTGTTGTGTTGGTACTCATGCTACGCTCTGCATCTATTTTGTGATGCAGGTCCCAGTACCAGTTATCAGCGGTGAGTAGTTCCAGCCTTCTTTTGCAGTTGTGACTCGGAGACGAGGGCGAGCACTTTGCGTTTTGGGTTTGTTGTGCCTATTTCTTTTGGTTTAGCTAGTATTGTTGCCTTTGAGACACGCTCTGTTGTGGTTCACTTTTGGGACTTGTACTCTTTATTAGATAGCTCTGTACTAGTGACTTCCAGGTTCTGGGAGGGATTTCTGTATATATTTATTTTGATTTGCTTCTGCCTTGTTGTCCTTGTTTAGTTTATTATTTCCGCTAGTTTCTACCCTTACACTCATTGCTTGATGTTATGGGTTTCGGGTTGGCTTACCTACTGGTAGGGTATAGTAGGTGCCATCATGATTCGAGAAATCGGGTCGTGACACTCACCAACTTCAAACCATCCAATAGGAGATCTGCATCTTCTCCCGTAAAGAGCTTCATAAAGAGCCATTTGGATGCTCGAGTGGTAACTATTATTGTAAGCAAACTCAATTAGAGGTAGGTGATCATCCCAATTACCTTTGAAATCAATCACCCATGCCCTCAACATATCGTCTAAGGTATGAATAGTGCGTTCTGCTTGCCCATCTGTCTGAGGATGAAAGGCAGTACTTAAGTTCACCTTTGAACCTAAGTCTTTCTGAAAAGATTTCCAGAATTGTGCAGTAAATTGTGCACCTCTATTTGAAATCATGGAGACTGGAACCCCATGAAGTCTTACCACCTCTTGAAGATACAATTTAGCATAATCTTCTGCTGAATGGATAGTCTTTATCGGCAAAAAGTGGGCAGATTTTGTCATTCTGTCGACAATCACCCAAATAAAATCATGCTGCATGCGAGACTTTGGTAAACCTGTGATGAAGTCCATATTAATCATCTCCCACTTCCATTCCGAAAGTTCTATATTCTGAGTCAAACCACCAGGCCTTTGGTGCTCTACTTTAACTTGTTGGCAATTTGGGCACTTAGCAACAAATTTTGCAATGTCCTTCTTCATACTATTCCACTAATACACCTCTCTCAAATCACGATACATCTTTGTGGAACTCGAATTAATGGAATATCTCGAGCTATGAGCCTCCTCCATGATCCTATCTTGGAGTCCATCCATCATTGGTACACATAACCTACCTTGATATCTCAATACTTCATCTCCCCCTTGTTCAAACGCTAATATTTTTTGCTTATGAACATTTGCCTTCAATTCAAGAAAAAATGGATCTTGGTCTTGCTTTTCTTTCACTTCTGACACTAATGAAGATTCAGCCCCATTCATCATCACTACTCCTCCTTTTGTGGAATTCATTAGTCGGACTCCTAAGCGTGCAAGTCTATGCACATCTTTCGCTAACTCTATTTTTTTCTCCTCAACATGGGCAGTACTACCCATAGACAACCTGCTTAAAGCATCAGCAACAACATCAGCCTTACCTGGGTGGTAAAGAATACTCATGTCATAATCCTTGAGTAATTCTAACCACCTCCTTTGTCTGAGATTAAGCTCTTTCTAAGTGAACACATATTGAACACTCTTGTGATCAGTGAATACATCAATATGAATATCATACAAATAATGACGCCATATCTTCAAAGCAAATACTATGGCAGCTAGCTCTAAGTCATGGGTTGGGTAATTTCTCTCATGAACTTTCAACTGTCTGGAGGCATAAGCTATGACTTTGCCATTCTGCATTAACACACAACCCAAACCAACTCTAGATGCATCACAATAGACAACAAAGCCTTACGTACCTTCTGGTAAGGTCAAAACTGGGGCAGTAGTCAACCTCTTTTTCAATTCCTGAAAGCTTTTCTCACAAGCTTCAGACCATTGAAACTTCACTGTTTTCTGAGTCAACTTGGTTAAAGGAGACGAACTGGATGAGAACATCTCTACAAACCTTCTATAATAGCCAGCCAAACCCAAGAAACTCCTAATATCAGTTGGAGATATGAGTCTAGGCCAATTCTGCACTGCCTCAATCTTTTGGGTATCAACTCTAATTCCATCACCGGAAACTATGTGACCCAAGAACACCACAGACTCAAGCCAAAACTCACATTTAGAGAACTTAGCATATAACTCCTTATCTTTCAAAGTCTGAAGAACTATTTTGATATGACTAGAATGATCTTCTTCATTCCTTGAATAGATTAGTATGTCATCAATGAAGACGATAACAAACATATCTAAATAATGTTTGAAAACTCTATTCATAAGATCCATGAACGCTGCAGGTGCATTAATTAAACTGAATGACATGACCAGAAACACATAATGACCATAACGGGTCCTGAATGTTGTCTTGGAAATATCACATTCCCTTACTTTCAACTGATGGTAGCCAGATCTGAGGTTTATAATTGAAAAACAAGAAGCACCCTGAAGCTGATTGTAAAGATCATCAATTCTCGAAAGATGATATTTATTTTTGATGGTTACCTTGTTCAATTGGCTGTAATCTATACACATCCTAAGGGACCCATCTTTCTTTCTCACAAATGGGACCGGAGTGCCCCAAGGTGAGATACTTGGTCGGAAAAAACCTTTCTCTAAAAGATCTTTCAACTGCTGTTTAAGCTTTTTCAACTCTGCTGGGGCCATTCTATTTGGAGGAATAGATATAGGACGAGTATCTGGAAGAACATTTATACCGAAGTATATTTCTCTCTCAGGAGGGACTTTGGGAAGATCAGCTGGAAAGACTTCTGGAAACTCTTTTACTACTGAAACTGACTGAATATGAGGTATCTCAACACTAGAGTCATTAACTTGGACTAAGTAATAGACACACCCCTTGGAAACTAACTTTCTCGCCTTAAGGTATGAAATAAAACAACCCTTAGGCACTGTTGAACTGCTCTTCAACTCTATAACTGGTTTATAAGGAAACTGGAACTTGACAACTCGAGTTCTACAATCAACTGAGGCATAACAGGCATGAAGCCAGTCCATACCAAGAATGACATCAAAATATACCATGTCTAACTCAACTAAATCAGCCATGGTACTCTTGTGATTGACGAAAATGGTACAATCATGATAGACTCTCTCTCTGCTAGAATAGACTTACCAACAATTGTAGAAATACTGAAGGGGTCAAGAAGGTGATCAGGAAGAACATCAAAATGAAGACTTGGATCATACTAGTGACAGCATCTGGCGAATCATCTTGCTCTCGGTGACTAGCGATAGCATAAAGACAGTTTCCTTCTCCACCTGCCCTTGAAGTAGCTCATCTAGATGCAGCTCTATCTGGTGGCGCAACTGAAGAAGACTAGGCTCTATTTCCCCTATTACCATTACTCTGTCTGCTCTTATGACTCTCTCTCATAAAATGACCTTTCTGGCCACACTTGAAGCAACTAGTGAAGCCATCACGACACATCTATGAGTGGCTCCTACCACACTTAGCACATGCAGGAGTCTTAGTACCCTTTTGTGCCTTACTACTTTGCGAATGCGCATGTCTAGCTCAGAAGTTCTGAAAATTCTGACTAGTGTACTCACATTTTTTTCCTTGGTGCAGGTGCACTAGCAGATGATGGAGCAGGTGCACTAGCAGATGATGGAGCAGGTCCTTTCTACTTATGTTGGAAAGAAAACTGATTCGCATTACTCTTTTGTTGCCCGGATTTATTCCCTGATGTATTAGCTCTGTTGTTCTTAAACTCTTCTCTATCCTTCAGCTTGTCCTCCTCAACTTGTTGCACATAGATCATTAGTCTTTCTATGCCCATGTCACATATTAGCATGACTGCCTTACTTTCCTTACTAGACAGATGAGTCAACCCAACAACGAATAAACTCGTCCTGCTCCTCATGTCGTCAACCATCTATTTGCTTCTCTTAGCCCACGAGGAAAGAAACACCTCATGAAGACACTCTCGACCATAGGCCAGCTCAAAATTGATTACGCGTAAGCACGAGTTAGAAAGAGACTTTTATAGAAATACATTATATCGCACTAAGTGAGTATGAAAGAAGTGAGAAATTTTCGTAAGTGTTGCAGCCTCCTAATTATAGATGTGGCACACTTCACATCGATAACTAGGACTCTACAGACACGACTTCATAAACTCTCTAGGACTTTTGAACTCTGTGTTCTGATACTAATTTTGTCACGGCCCGAGCATACGCCGTGGGCGGGACTGGCACTTGAGAACCATTGTTGGCCCCAAGCGAACCCTTGTCCTAACTTACTTACTCAGCGGAAGACTCTATGCATATTTATAATGATCAATAGCACTATACTCACTTGAATAATAAAATAATGAGAATACTTGAAAGTCAAACACTCAACTTGGCCAGAAATGGCAACTCAAGTCTTAACATATGAGATGATAATGAAAAGACTAAAGAACTAACATCTGACTGTCTATGAAGCCTCTAAAACAACTGAGATGGATGTCGAGACAGGACCCCCGATCATCCTAACAAATGAAATACTGAAAAAGAACTGACAACAATATAAATGAGTCATCCGAAATGCAAGGAGGCTCACCAACTAAATCTGAAGTGCTTAACTTGATCAACAATGCGCTAGATGCCGATCGTAGTTACCTGTGTGTGCATCATAATAAGACGCAGGCCAACTGGCATCAGTACATTGAATGTACGAGTATGCGTGGGGAATTCTAAAACAAGACATAAGCTTGAAAGAAGTCTGTAGAACTTACCTGACTCAACTCATCTCAACATAACTGAACTTATTTCAATATAAAGCAGTTTAAAACAAGTGCAATATAAAGAAAAGTTGTTTAAAACATGATGTCAACTCTGTGTGTGTGCAAAGATACATATAACTCTGAAATGTATGTAAAAATACAATAAACTGTGTATATAAGAATACAATTACTTATGTGGGAGTTTCTCTAACCGACAACCATCACGTAAGAGTTATTGTGATGATACAACATTTTGCCTCACGCTGCCAGGGTCGTCATACACATTGCCGAGGGTATAGAACCTGAACTACTAAGTGGATCCACTAGTCTATGTTAAAAAGCACTAAAGGAATCATCTAAAAAGTATGACCCTTTTCTACCCATGATGGCTACATGGTTTATGGGGGCTATGAGTTGTCTGAACTCTCCCCCATATCGGTGCTCAATACTACTCCCAAAAATATGATATTAGCTCTTATGTTTAAAACATACTTCTTTCTGTGATTTGAGATTAGTTGTCACGACCTGAGTCTACACCCTGGAAGTGGCTGACACTCAAGAACCATTGATGGTCCCCAAGAGAACCCTCATCCTGGCTGACTACAAGCGGAAAACTAACTTAAGCATGCAAAAGCTTAAAACTGAATAAAATTCAATAACCTCAACTTTTCAAAACTTCAATTCAAATGAACAAATTAGAATAAAATAATATATTCAACTCGCCATAAAATAGGCAACTTAAGTCTTTAAAACATTTAATAAAATAAATGAATAATACAGACTTCTTAACTATACTGACTATCTATGAAGCCTCTAACTGGTAAATATGGAAGTCAGTTGAAGACCCACGACATCCTGACTGAACTAAAAAGTAAATTAAATCCTTCGGAAGCAAGGAGGCTCACAATAGCTAACTCGAACTCTCGGATGTATCAACGAAGCTCCTGTTGATGATCCTAAATACCTGTGTCTGCATCATGAAAAGATGCAGGACAAATGGCTCAGTACGTGGAATGTACGAGCATGTAAGGAGAATTCTAAAACATAACCATAAGCTTGAAACTTGATAAAAAGGAAACATACTTACCTCTTCTCAAACTTACTCAACTCAAGGAATACTCAAGGATACTCAAAACTACTCAACTTACTCAACTCAGAAGTACTCAAGTATAAGAAATTCAACTCAGAGATTAGATATTCAACTCAAAGATATGATATTCGACTCTGAGTACTCAACTCTGGATACTCCACTCAATATAAAGCAACAATACACATGCAATATATGGAAAGCTTTATAAAATAGTAAAAACAACTTAGTTCGTTAAAGAAAATGAAATAACAACCTCAATTTTACTTATATAATAAAGTAATATAGTTTCTATGGGAGTTTCTCTAATCGACAACCACCACTATAAGCCTAAGTGGTGACACAACATCTTGCCCACGCTGCTAGAACTGTCCTATACTTTTCCGTCATATAGAACGCTTAACTTAGTGGATCCACTAGTCTATGCTAAAAGCATCTTAAGGAGTCATCTAAAAAGTATGATCCTTTACTACCCATGATGACTACATGGTT
>JAJOOO010003834.1:0-21845 GCA_029582685.1 Solanum piurae
ATACAAAATCAAGATAAATGAGAATAATAAAACAATAGAAATAAACCTATGTGTATAATGCTAATTTGAACATGAAAACATGTATATGTGGGGGCAACGACAGATGAAATGAAGAGGGAGAAGAAAGTGGGGGGGTGTGGGGGAGGGGGGGGGGGCAACGGCAGATGGAAGAAAGAGGGTTGGTGGACTTTTTAGGGAGTGGGGGAGGGGGGGTTTGAAATGTTAATGGACCATTAATTAAGGAGTTTAAATTTAAGATAATTATGAAATATCATATTTAAGGAATTAGTGTATCTGATTAAATATTTAAAATATATGGTATAAATATTAAAAGTGGTAGAATGTGTAATTGTTTTAAACTAGAGGTAGATATAATATATATGGTAGTAATTTATGTGTAGCTAGGTAGTTTTTCCTTGTTTCTAAAACAAATCATGTTAACCCAATGGGCCAAATTTCCCTCTAAAATGGGTCCATAATAAAATTTTACACAAATATCTCATAGTATTGAGAGTTAATTACATTTCATTTCAATTTTTTTTTTTTTCAAATTACAAAAATCTCTTAAATTTGGTGGAATTCGGATACGGATATGTCTCGATACATTGCGTCTTGGTTTCAGATACATCACTCAATGTCTCAATACATCACGTAAAGTGATGCATCCAAATAATATATCGCGTAAATTTATATATCCGAGAATAGGAAAAAGTAGAAATTTTCGTAATTTTTTCAAATGAAAGAAAAGTTTTTAAAATGTGATAAAATAAGGAATATGTTACTGTCCCAAGTACCAACACTTATGTCCATGACTTTTATCCATTTTTATTTCCTCTTTATGTTTGCATTCAAATTTTGGCCTTCATCATTTACCTTCCTTGAGAACTAATGGAAAATGGGGTCCTTTGGCTTTTTTCTTCATTTTTCACTTGGTATTTCACATCTGTTTTAGGGTCAATAAATTCGAATCTACATCAGAAAATTTCATTTTGAGGACACATTTAGAGATCAAATCCGAACCAATAGTGGAGTCATCATTGTTCAAGGTTCGCTAAAATTTTGCATCGTATAGATACATAATACATTTTTAATGTGTATATATACATATTTCATATATGTTGAATTTCCTTGATTCTTTTTCATGTATTTACTTCTTTATCAGTTTGACTCATTTAGTGAAAATTCTAATGAAAAATTGTCTTTCTATTTCACAAATATAAGGGTTAGGTCTGCGTACATTCTGCCCTTTTCAAACTCCACTTGTGGGATTACACTGAATATGTTATTGTTCTTCTACCGAAAATATTGACGACGCCACTAGTTGAAACTTTTAATTAAAGATAAAGTAATACTTTTCACTCGATCACAACCACTTTGATATGGCTCCTTTGGCTTGTCCCACTATACTATTATAAATAATTGAGTACTTTCATCAATTGTTATAATATATTTGATAAAATATGATTTTTGTACTATTTATAGAAAGCTACTACTTGGTTATTAAATTAGTACTAGAATTATACTCTCTTTTTTCTTCTTTTTTTTCTTTTTGGTTTTAGTGATTGATAGATTCATGCAGTGTGTAATCTTTTGATAGTGAAGGATATGTATATTTCCTATATATACTTGAAGAATTGATTTATTCTAGGATCTAATTGTCCGTACTTTGTGAGGCAACAAAACAAGAAAACCTCCAAAATTCAAGCATGATTTCCTTAAGAATTTTTTTTTTACTAATTGACAACTATGATTAATTTATCAATTAATTAACTTAGCATGATCAAGAACCATAAAGCACTATAAATCCACTTGTGCACAATATAAATAAACTAAAGTACATAGGTCATCCTACACTTCATTTATTAATAGTTTTAAATGACAGTTTTAAATGCACAAAACATCTCGCATTAGCAAAATTCAGGAAATGACGTAATGATATAGACAACCTACCACAATATAAGTATTAATAGTTGTTTTCATTACTTGAACTTGTGATTTATGAATCACATAAAGACAATTTTATCGTTGCTCCAAAACTCATGATCGATTCGATTATTAGGTTTAACCATATAAAAGGTGTATAATGATTTCTTGACCTTTAGGACTTTTAGATATTTGGACATGTCTATGATCTAGAGTAGCATAGAGGGGGTGGCTTGTCTAGTGTTTATCAATTTCTTTAGTGCTCTCTTTCTTTTTGATTATATGATAATTACACCTTTGAAAGTTTTGCTCTTATGAGGCATTTATAAGGGTCACAATCCATTTCTTTTTTGGAAATAGATAATATAACTAGGTATTATAGGATAGTATAGTCTTTAGAATAATTATAATTTTTAGGGTTTGTTTGGTTAGTAACAAAGTTGTTCTTGAATTACAATTTTAGAATCATATTCTATAATTATAATTATTAGGGTTGTTTGGTTGTTAACAAAGTTATTCTAGAATTACAATTTTAGAATCATTATTCTAAATCTAATGTGGAATAAATAATCAAGATTTTTCCGGAAACTTTTTCCCCTTATAATCATTATTCTACAAAAAAAAATTAACATTTTAGATTAAATTCAAAAACATAATTAAAGTATCTTATAATTCAAATATTGTTAGTTGTAAGGAAAATCTTCACATGTTTTTTTTCCCGCGTTATTCGTATAATACTTTCTGAAAAAGAAGAATCAAACATAAAGTAGCTCCAACGCTAATAAAAGTGTTTAGATGCCTAGAAAAACTAAAAGTATTTATCAACACATAAAATCGAAAAGTTAATTTACTTAAGGGAAAAGGCTCAAATATACCATCGAACTTTCAGAAAAGACTCATTTATGTCATTCGTTAAAAAATTGGCTCATTTATGTCATTCGTTAAAAAATTGGCTCATGTATGTCATTACCATTTAAGAAAAGGTTCATTCATGCAATTATTTTTTAACAGTAATTTTGCAAAACTATTTTTTACACATGACCAATTATAATTCGGCCACGTCATCAAAACTCTGAATAAAAATTGAATTAAAATAACTCACCCACGTAAAGACCCACTCAAATTTTTAAAAAAATCCCTATAACCCATCAGTAACCCAATTCTTTCATTCAATTTTTAAAAATCTGAAAGTTCGATGGCATACTTTGAGTATTTTCCCTTTACTTAAATACCCTTACGATAAAGTGTTAGGTGGTGGGAGGAGGGGGAGGGGGTCAAAGAAAGGACCAAAAAAGTCTTAATTGCTATTGTTGCGTACCTAATCCGCCAATTTGGGTGAGGTGTGGGGGCAAGTGTGTTCAATTTCTTTTGGTATATAAAGAGCCACGTTTTCCATAATAATAATAATAATTATTATTATTATAATAATTATAATTATAATTATTATAATTATAATTATAAATATAATTATAATTATAATAATTAATATTATTATATATAAAAATAATTATAAAATATCTACGTTTGGGTGCAAGTAAAACCAAAGTATACAAATATTTTATCACAAATTAAGTAAGAAAATAATTAATCAAAAGAACAAGTTGGGTATAGCCAAGAGTACTAGATATTTTTCTTCCTAATGATATATGAATTTTAATGTAGGGATTAAAATGATTTTTTTTTAATCTTTAAGAAAATATTCAAATAATTAATTATTTTAGTTGTTTTAATTCAAATATTGTGAAAATATTTTATCTGTCTTCATTTATTTGGCAAGTATAATTAAATATGAAGTATAAGACAAATAAAAAGAAAGAATATCTTTATCTCTAAGGATTGTCGTCATCTTACTTTTAATCAAAAATCTTATGTTTGAATTCTGATAAAAAATAGCATTTTTTTACATGATATAAATTTAGATTAATCGTGAAAACGTGAGACTTTTAACTAGGGTGTACATTATACTAGAGGAAAGTTTCACCAACTTAATTTTGACCACTATAGGAATTTGTGTAGTTAAAGCCAAAATTGAGAATTTTTCTTATGTGACTTTTAATAGATGGTCCTAGAAAAAGTTATAAATAAATTGTCGTAACTTTTCTACCTACAGAAGAATAACTTCCATATCAAAAATTGGAGGGCTGTAATTTATAATTATTTTTGGGTAAGACAGTCTCGATGAAGCTATTTCGAATTATAAATGGTAAGAATTTGAGTTATTGTTTTTTGTTTAGACGAATCAACGAAATAATCAATAGAGATCGTATATTACTTGTGTTATATTCTTTTTCAATCTGTTTTGATATGTTTTATTTGAAGCCAAGAGTGTATCGTAAACAACTTCTCTATCTTCAAATATAAAAATAACTTCTACGTAAATTTTAACTCTCCAAACTTATAAAGTGTAAATCACATTGAATATATTATTATTATTATTATTATCATTTGTAGTTATTTGACACTTTCCAACTTATCCCATCATTTCTAGCTCCTCATGAGATTTGTTAACACATAATCTAATATTATCATTTTCTTCTATTCAAATTATATAAACGTTTCGAGTAATCGGTCCAACAGCGTTAAGTCGATACTCGAAACGTGTCACCCGACAATGAAGTAAAGGATAATATGAGCAAAGAAAAAGGGAGTTGATGATTGACACACGGCTTTACTCTGATTGGTTACTTTCTTGACTTTTTTTGTGATTGGTGGGTCCCATTTATCATAAAAAGTTTATTTTATTTTTTTTAAAAAGGGTCCCATTTTTATTTATTTTTTCTTTTCTCTTCTACATAAATTCCACAGAGACCCAAAAAAAAAAACTCTCTTTACACGTCTCTACCCAAAAGTGGGACAAAGAAAAAAAAAATTAATTTTTTTTAATTTTTAATGTTTGAAATTTTTTGGTAAAGTCCAAAATGAATTGATTAGACCTTACCACCTCACCAAAAATTATGTCGGATGCTAAATATTCTTTCATCTTTAATTAGAATTAGAAATCACGAGGTGAATAGCTAAGAATTCAGTTAAAATTTTGTATTTTTGATACTAGAGTAATGTGATCTTGTTATATAAATTTGAATTAGTCAAACACTGAAATAGATACGGAATATTGCGTGAGAAATGAGAAATGAATTGATTAAACTTTATTATCTTATCAAAAATTGTGTTTGGTGATAAGTATTTTTTCATTTATAATTATAGGTCTCATATTGAATAGAGGTAAAACTATTTGTATTGGCTTTTAAGAATACAAACGAACCGTTTGTAACAAATTTTAAAGTGATCAAAAATTAATTGCAATCACAAATAAATATGAAGAAACATAGTTTTATTGATATCTCTCTTAAGGTTTATCCATGATTCGAGGGCCGTTAATTGTTGAAGTATGTGACAATCTCATCTAAAAGCTTAAGTTGTTAGAGAGAGCACATTTTTATTATCTAATTATATTCTGAACACGCCCACTCACGTGCGGGCCTGATTTTTATTTCATGGGTCAAGCACGTGGAAATTCTTTTTTTGATTTGGGTGGCAGTGAGATTCAATCTCAGAACCTTTGTCTGCTCTGATACCATATTGAAGTGTGTAACCATCTCATCTAAAAGCTTAAGCTGTTAGACAGAGCACACTTTTATTATCTAATTATATTCTCAATATTAATGGCGTATTTCTCAAATTAGGATGATTTGGACTTGATTTTCATAATTCGAGGGTTATTGGTTGCGTATTTCTCGAATTAAGATGATTTGGATTTGATCTTCATAATTCGAAGGCCGTTAGTGGCATATTTCTCGAATTAAGATGATTTTGATTTAATTTCTTTATAAATATTTCATGAATTTAGGGAATATTTGATATGCCTTTTCAAGGGAATATAGTATCCTTTATATAGGCATGAACTAGGGTTTAGGGTTGAGTATGCTTCAAGAATCCTAATTGGAATTGAACAAACCTTGTAGAATCTCAACTCAAACTAAACATGTCTCGTAGATTCCCACAAAATTTTAATGTCTATACGAACCTAGTAACTTTTATTCACATCTCATATTTGTTTTAAAATCCATTGAGTATATCAGATTATTAGTTAAGAATTCAATAATTCTAATAAAATAAAATCTAACAACATAAAATTTAAAATTGACTTAATAGGAAGCATTTTTATCTCATAAAATGTGATCTTTGGAGAAGAATTTTAAATTAGCCGAACATCAAGATGGTATTATACATTATGTGAGAGATAACAAATGAATTAATTAGATCGGACTATTCTACCTATATGTGAAAATATGTAGTATTATATATTTCTTCATTTTTAATTAGATGTGTTGCATTTGATTCCGAAAACAAAATCTTTTATCTTTTAGTGAGTTTGTTAGTGTTCAAAATTGAATTTTCTAATGGGAATTCAAATTAATCTAACGCTAAAATAAATTAGAAAAACAAAAAATGGTTGAATTGATTACTTGTGGTGGGACCCAAGATATGGTGCGAATCTTTCTCATTTGTGGGGTAAGATGTTCTGTTTCTTTGACACGTGTACAGTAATAGTGGGTCCCACGTATTTTATTTTATTTTATTTTTGGTTAATGCTAACTTTGTAAAGCTGAAAATTGCCAAATTGGTTGAAAGAATTGAAAAGAAATGCTGGAAAATGAGCTTCAAAGCTTGAACTTCCACTTTCAATAGTCAGAAGAAGCGCGGATGACACCGGAGACCAAAAATTAGGGCAGCGTGTTAATCGGTTTGGTTCGGTTTTGGACCTGTTAAATCGTTATAAAAAATATTAAGATCTTGGCTTATCAGTTATTTATTTATCGGTTATTGATAGTTATTGGTTTAATTATTAAGATTTGATACACAAATGAATCAGTAATTACTTAGAAACAATGTTACAAACCAAATGAATCATGCACATGAATTGATAGATTACATCTTGTTCAAAAGCAACACGACAAATTATAGAATAACTGAGAGTTTGAGATAATCAGATATAAAACTATGATACTAAACTTTAAATCAAGGACATTATATACCAAATGGTATTAAATATAATCTATTAATTTACAATCGATATATCAGTTAACCCGTAAGAAAAAACCTCTAATCAACCGCTTATTACTGATTAATCAATAACTTTTATTCTAATCGAATTATCGATTTTTTTTTAAATAATAAAAAAATGGAAAAAGTAACATAAGGTGGCGCGTGGAGAGGACGCGTTCTTAGCAGCCGGCTACTGAAATGGCTTTGCTAGTGATGCCGTATTGCATACGTGTGCTTTGTTTAATTTAATAATTGAAATTCTAACATTTTAAATCAATTTCTTGCATATGAAAATTAACATTTTTAATTAATCGACCTACAAAAATTCACTTTGAGCCGAAGGTCTATCGAAGTCATTTCTCTATCCTTGTAAGGTAGGAATAAAATCACGTATACTTTACTTTTTCTAGACTCTACTTATAGAATTTTTCTTGAATATGTTGTTGTTGATTTAAAAAAATTCACTTGTCTAACAACAATAAATTCGAACAGTTACCGGTGTTTACTCAAAAAATAATAACAACAATGACTTCTCAATTTTAAATAAGTTTGAATCAATTATATAAAAGTTTCACTAGATCATCATTTAATTAGCTTATAAAGAAATTAATTATCGTTTGATTAATGACTCATGGGCATAGCTAGGTACAAGAAGGAAGTTCATTTTAAACTATTTTCATTGAAAAGTTACACTATATATATACAATAATATTACATTCTCTTATCTTCTTCACATATGTAATTTTTTTATAATTTGTTTAATGAATATTTTGACTTTACTACTAATTTGGGACTTACTTTTCACTATAGTGCATATGTCACAATGAGTTACGTACAAAATTAGTTGAGATTTGAGCATCTCAAAGATAGGGTAGGTGTTCGATATTCGATTCAGAATTATCAAATTTTGGATTCGATAATTAGTAGTTAAACGTAGATATAAAATATTAAAATTTTAAATTTTAATTCGATAATCGGTATGATATCAATTCAATTTCGATATTTTATACCCAGCCTTACTCAAAGATAAATGTTTTTATATGCATATGTGCCACAAGTTCTTCAATATATGTTCCCTCCAAAAACATTTTGTCTAAATGATTTCATTTAGTGAATCTTAATTTAGTTCTTTACCTTATTGGACTATATTTTTGGTATTTTCCACAATGCTTAGATCATGCATACTTACGGTTATCGAGTACATAATCTTAGAGAGGATGATATAAAAATTGAGGATTAAAATTAAAAAATTAATATGTAGTTGTGCATTATTTCGCTTTTCTATGAGAGAAGGCATGATGATAGTTTGGAATATCTTTTTGTGCTTTTTTTCATATCAATATTATGATTATTAGTACTCTTTTATTATTTTATTCTTCAATTTTTATCATCACATGTTATTTCTTTTGCTTCAATTATTGTATTATTTTTGTTATACTTTTTTTCATTATTTCTAACATGACTTCTTTATTATTAGTTGTATTTTCTTTTTAAATCTGCTTTAAAATGCTCTACTTAAACTGATGATCTACCCGAAACAACCTTAAATGTCTTGTAGCTTTCAATATACCATGTTGTTTCATACAACATGACATAAAGAATAAAATAGAAATATTTGAATCAAATAATTTCTAAACATTTAAAAAGTCCCAATGTATTTAGGATTATTAATTTAAAAAAATAGAGAACTGTCACGTTACTTCCTACTATATACTAAATTTGTATTATGGGATTATACGCAACATTTCCCTTTTGTCCATAGTGAATGCTTTCGTTTAAAATATACTACTCTGTTTTAATTTATATGTTATTTTTTTATTTTTTAAAAGTCATATAAGTATGGTGAAAAAATATTTTAAAATAATAAAAAGTATCGCATAAATTGAAACTGACGAGGTACTAATTGTAATGAGTTTCTTTTAGACCCATTCAATTATGAAAGTTCCAAAGAAAAAAATAATATTTATATAACTAATAGAAGTAGTCTTTCTTGATAGTGACTTCACATATATCCAAAATCTATCTTACAAGAAGTGATTCTTTCTCCAGTCAATTTTTCCAATTCCAAAATTAATGGAAGTAATTATTGTTTTCATTTTCTTTTTTTCCTTTGCCAAAAGATTTGCTTCATTTGATAGTGAAATGTGGAATTAATGTGATTTTTGGGGCGAGTTTTAGAGTGGGGCGTATTAAAAATATTTTGAAGTGCAAATTGAAGGTGTAGATTTATAGGGCATAAGTTTTAGAATTTGGAGGGTAAGTTCCGAGCAAAGAATGTAAGTTCTAGAGTAAAAATTTACGTCCGTGGTAATGATATTTATATTTAATTTTATGCTATCATGTTTTTACAGGTTGTAGTAATTTTTTCTAAAATGTATAAATAAACTTTCATAGAAAATGACATTGCTATAAATAATTTTTTTAGATAATCGTGTATGAAATTGGTAAGATAGAGTTTTCATAACGCTATGTTCGTAAGACAACTTTATTTGTTTTTTGTCATTACTCTTAATACTTTTTATCCTTCTTCTTAAAAATACATAAACAATAATTAGTGCAAATACTAATTGAGGGTGGAAGGACTAGGTAGTAAATGTGAAGATCGATGATGATTTCATTTTAAAGATTATTTTGGCTATTATCTTTTTTTGTTTGGTTAGTTGTTACCTTTCTCAAGTAGTAATTATAATACATTTCTCTATATAATTGGTTATTAACAAATTTCTCAAATAATAATAATAATTATTTTTTTCTATATTATTGGTTATTTATTAAAATTTATTTGTAAAATCATTGAAAGCTTTACTTTTGCTTATTCGTAATAAAATTATAAAATTGAATATAAATGAGATGTACGCATCATAGATCCATGGTACATACGCCCCGTATCTCGGGGATTTCACCTCGTCACGTGCTGCATAATACGCCCCAGCCACCGCGTACCCCTACTTTTTAAAACATTGATTTTACTAAATAAATTTTATTAATAATGTTTTGAAATTTTAAATTTGACTACTATTACTATTTTATGTAGTTATTTACTATTAACAATAGTATAGGGCCAAAAACAATAAAACTCTCTTGATTTACGAAAATAAATAAGTGAAATAAAACATTTATTCTGATCAATTGAAATAAGAAAGAGATAATAGAGAGATTCTTACTGTCTCATATTAAAAATAGTTATTTTGATTCACTTGTCTAATGTACAAAATTAAGAGAATATTATTATATTTTTCTCTCTCAATATTTGGTATTAAATTACTACGTAGAAGTAATAATAATCAAATTTAGAGTTTCAAATCAATAGTAATAAAGTTAATCTAGTAAAATACACATCTAATCAATGCTTTCTTAAAAATGTCAGATTTACATGGCAAAGTAATATAATATGAAGACAATAAAGATAACTAGATTAATACTTTAATTATAAATTTTAACATTTTCCCTACTTTCTAAAAGTTTGGCAACTTTTGTCTAGCATGCTAAGGCAAATAAGATTACGTAAAACAATTCTTTTTCATGTTTCCATTTATAAAAATAAAGAGTTTTGCACTTTAATCTTGCTTTGTATAAGTTATAACATTGCTATACTCTTTACATGATTACATGATGTTGTTTTACTTGGGATATAATATCACATAAGAATAATCATTATTTTTTTACTAATAAAATGTAAAGAGTACCCAACTTCCATAGAGGGATTTCATTTTTCATATATATGCTCTTGTAGTAAAAATTTATGTGACATTTTATTTGGACACTGTATTTAATTTATATTTATTTTAAAAATTACTTACACGTCTACTCAATCTGGCATAATTTCAAATATTATGGAGTCAAAAGTTATATTAAAAGACATAAAGTAACCATTGAAGTTGTCTCGAATTTTCAAAAAGACACTTTAACTTTGTGAGTGTCCTATTACCCCATTGAACAACTTCAAAATAGTATGTATACCCCATTTTTCACCCAATACCACTTATACAAAAATATTTGTAAGTCACGCACTAATAGTCACTTGACACGTGTTAAAATTAATTTTTAATTATTTTTATTTGATTTCTTTGCTTTTTTTTCTTTTTCTTTTTCTCTTTCTTCTTCGCCTCAACTTGTGCTCTTCAAGTAGCCATTCCTTCATCATCGCTGCAACAATCATCAATCACGCTATGGCGGGACTGATTTCACAGTAACACTATCAATTATTTGTTAAACTACCACCAATTAATTTATTTATGAAAATAAACACCGTCAAATAATCAAAATCCAAATACTCAAAATATCACCAAGTCAAAATCTGAAATTTAAATCACCACCTTCTCCAACTCCTTACTCTCAAATCAAGTTTTCCATTGTTTCATTGCTCCAAAATCCCAATATTGATTTGTAGGAGGAAAAAATTACTAAACTAATTTGTTATTAAAAAATAAACAAAAAAATAAGAATGAACACAACAACATTAGTTTTTTTAAAAAAAACAATGACCATAAACAAAAAAGAAAAAAGAAAAAAAGGAAAAAAATATGAAGGAAGACATGAATGCCCCAAGAAATATGGATAAGCTAGTGATGGTAGGGAAAATGAGAAAAAAGATTTGAAAAAATAAAAACTATTCCTAATAAAGGTAAAAAAATTAATACATGGATTTTTATGGGGTTTGTTCAAAATAAGTCAAATTGGGAGTGCCACATGACAATTTTACGTTGGTCTGAAACTGTATAAAGAGCCCTTCACGCGCCCATATTTCGTGAGAATATGAGTGGTGTTAAAATTAATCAAAATGGTATATTTATTGAGAATTTAGATGGTTTCGTGGGGTAATAGGACACCCACAAAGTTAAGATGTCTTTTTGAAAATCCGAGACAACTTCAATGGTGACTTTATATCTTTTCTCTATAAATATGACTAAAGTTCAGATATTGATACATGTGACTGAATTGAGCCACATCTGTTTAAAGTTTAATCATACGTATTTAAAATTGCCTAATAAAGCATTATACATCACATATCTGAAAAGGTTTCGAAATAAATATATCTACAAATTTTTATGTATTACGAATATAACTTAAATGATGATCCAAAATCAGATATTTATGCACTTAGGCCATCCTTATGTGACAAAGTGGTTCAACCTAATAAATAAATTAGAAATTTTGGGCACGTGATTGATTATTTTATGAACCAATCATAAGAAATCAAACTTAATTAGTCTACAATAGCGTCTCTTCTCCATTGACAAATTAGCCTATCTATAGGCTCATTATAATTATAACTTGTAATAAGATTTTTGTCAATTTTTTTTTTTATAGAGTTTAAGTTTTATATATGGTCAATCAAATAGAATTTTGAGATATTAGGTTGTTTTTATTTATCATAGTAAGCAATTTTTGTTTAACATGATAAAGCCGACATCTTAACAAAGCTTATCTATAAATATCTGTTACGAAATTCAATAGTGTAATTTTTCTATTTTTTTTTTGATAATGTATATATATTAAAATCAAGTTTATATAGCATTGAAATGTAACTAATAAGTCTCCACATCGGTTGTTAGATGGCTATGATTTCCTTATATGGACTTGATAATCTTCTCCTTTTGAGCTAGTTTTAAAGTTGAGTTAGACGATGTGCTATATCTTTACATGATATACAAATCATACTCATCCCAATTCATTCACCATCAATGTTGTTACATTCTTGATCCACGCACTAGGTTTTCAACCTTAGTGTGACGAGGAGTGTTAAGGGTCTCATATTGACTGTGAAATGGACAATCAGTCTCTCTGTTTGTGAATATTAATGAAATATTATAACTATGAACGGAACCATAATATTTTCAAATATTGAACTTCAATATATATCTCAATATCTTTTTAAATAAAAATATATATTTTTTGTTGAAAAAAAATCAAAAAAAAAAGAAGGTAGCCTATTAAAAAAAAAATTTGTAAAAAAAAAAAAGATTACATGTGGAGGAGAATTGGAGAGTGAAGGTAAGTAATTTGGTGGATTGTGGAGTCCACAAATTGGGCATATAACACAATTAATTTGGTTATGTTAATTGCTTTTTGGTGGGGTTTGTTATTATATATTCTTTGGGAAGAAACCAAGTTTTTTTTTAAATGCAAAGTATTTGGATGAGTTTCTATGCAAAGCAAAAGAATCAAACAAATAATGAAAAAGAACCAATTCTTGTTGTGGCTAATAAAGACATGGACCCATACATATATGTGTAAAAGGAAAAATCCCCTTTGATTCACATTGTCAAGTTGTTATTCCAAAAACAAGAAAAACAATTACAAGAGTACAATTGGTACTATTCAATTTTCACTCTTTTTATCATTTTAGCATGTTTTGGTTTAGAAGAAATTTGACAACTATATTGTATCAATGAACTTAGAAAACTTTTCTTTTGATTCGAGGATCTATTAAAAATATTTTTTGTATTTCATAACGGTAGAGATAAAGTTTGCGTACATTCAGTGATGTAGTTAAGATTTTCATTTAGATGGTTCAAAATATGAAAAAGTAAACACTTGAAGAACTCGAAGGAGGTTCAACATTTACTATATATACATAAAATAGTTTTAATTATATATAAACGATATAATTTTTCGCTGAAAAGGATTTTGATGAACCCCTTAGCCCTACATGGCTCTGCCTCTCCATACACCCTGTGGTCATTGGAAAAGAAAAATAACAATTAACAACCGATATCTAGTGGATAAGTCGATCATGCCAAGGGCGGAGCTAGGGGATTCCGTTGAACTCAATAACTTTAGTTCAAATCTTATAAATGTCTTAAGAAACTCATTAAATATGTACACAATTATTTAGTTATCTTAAAAGATATAAACCCATAAACTTTAAATTTTGACTCCACCTCTGATTATCCCGTTGTTGGGAATAGAATATGTGCAAACATATATAAACATGGGAAATGAGAGATTCTTGACTAGTAAGTCTCAAAATTCTCATATCATATGTTTTTCTTGTGAGTTGATTCAATAAAAAATATGTTAAAAATCATAGTTTATAACATAAAATTTTCATTAATTCACAATACGAAAAATCTATTTTCCCAGTAGTGCACCAAGTACTATCACATTAAAGCATATAACTATACCTTGTATCTACAATACACATTGATTAAGGCATTTATGTTATCATGTACCTATCGAGATGCTTGCAAGTTGACTTGAACATCATAATTATCCGAAAAAATAAGCATATCATATTACAAAGAACTCAATTGCTTCATCTCCTCTATTTCATGCATAATACTACTACAAAAAGTGCCACATCCATCAATTATTTTTCAACTAATTACCTATGTATGTGTAAGTAAAAAAGGAAAGAAAGAAAAAAAGCAATCACAACCAAGTAGAAAATTATTTTTATGATGTGATAGCTCCATGCATATAGGTATGTTACCATGACAAGTGTGACAAAAACCTATGTTAATTTTTGCAAAAGTTATCTTTTAAAAAAAATGATAATTCATTATATAGATTCAGAGGCATATCTAGAATTTAATTCCGATAAATCTAATTAAGATTCGTGATATTAAAATCATCATATTTTTAAAATTATGAGTTCAGATAACTATACATATTATTTGTTGCAATTTTTTTAGAAAGTACTAGGTTCAAAAATACTATTTGTTACAATTTTAGTGGACTTTTATATAAATTTATACTATTACTTGTGCAACAAAAAAGGAAATTGATTTACATAAATAAAAATAGAAGAAAATATCACTTGTGCTGTCAAAAGTATTGTCATGATCGATTAAAGATAATTTTCTTTTCTCTTTTAAATTGTTTCCCAATATAAAGATGTAGTTAAAAAGTCATATAAAATCCACTTACAACATGCCAAAACATAGGCAGGGAAAAAGAGAAGATATAAAGCATTAACATAATTTATATTTCAACCAAAAAAAACATAATTTATTTATTTATTTATTTTTTAAAAAAGTTTGTTGTAGTCAATTGAGGTATATTCTCTTCCTCGATCTTTTTCATCTGATATTCAATATTAATATTATCACTAAATAAATCCAGATTTGCTTTTTGTAAAGTCCATTTCTGAAGACATCGCGTCTAATTAAATTTATTTCACACGCAAAAATTCAAAAATTTAAAATTTCTGTTTAAGAATGAAAGAATTTTTATTCATTCCATCACAAACGACGTTAATAGTTTAGGTATATTCTTAAGAAAGTGAAAGGAAATTTCTTAGAACTTTAAATACTCTTTGGATTGAGTCTTTTTCCTCAGCCAATGGATTCAAAATAGAAGAATCCAAAATTTTGTCTCAACATATAATAAAATATGAACCAAGCTTACAACATCCTCAATATTAATAAAAAAATATTTAAATAAAAATCCACTAAGCATCTAGTGAAGTACTTATGAAATATTTTATGGTGCTCAACTTGACAATAATCACACTATTTTTCTTATTATATAGTAGGAATATTTAAATGAAAAATACTATTTCTTTCATGCAAAAGTTCAATCATAATTTCTTGTACTTCAATAGATGTTATACATGTCAAAAGTAGTAAATCCATCCCCATCCCCCAATATAACATCAAAATAAAACGATCAAATTTACTCCTGAACTTTGTAAACTAATTTAAACTTTGTAACAATGAAGATAGATTACACCCTAACTATTAATGGAGGATAAGTCTAAACTTTATTTCATAAAAGTCAAAACTAAATTAAATTTGGACCATTACCCTATTTAATAATTGAAGTAAAAAATCCTATTTAATAATTGAAGTAAAAAATCATTGATCCTATTTTCTTATTGATATATATTTTTTAAAAAGTAGTGTTATTTTAAAGAAATATTTATAAATAATTTAATTTTAATTTATCTTTATTTATGACATCCTTTATAGTCATAATTCAGACAATCTCATCATGGCAAAAACTTTAACCAAACGGATATTTAAGTCCTCTAATTAATGCTATTTATAATTAATAAGATTTCATCTCTTTAAAAAAAACTAAAGTAAATTATCAAAACCTTAAAAAAAAAAAACACTTTTAAATCAAATCGAATACTGTCTGGCAATTAGGAAACTCAATGTATAATACTTTTGTCTCATTTGTATTTAAAAAAATATTTTTTCTTTAAGGAAATATCTACATATATAAATTAATCAAAGAAAAAAAAAGGTGACATATGAATCTATTGCCAAACATTCATGCTATTCCTTTTAGAAACAAATAAATATAACCTGACCGAGTTGGTTGAGCAGGAAACGCTTTAAAATCTCATGTTCGATATTTTGCATGCTTTTTTTTTATTGAACTTGTCGCATAGGATTTATGTTATTTACAGATTATCACATTGAAATAAAGTTTACCTTATGCGTACCCAAAAATAGCAGCGGATTCTCTTATTATTTAAAAAAATAATCAAGTTAACCACCGGTAGTTAAATAATTTATTAGTACTATATATTAGGAGGACAAAAATATTATTTGACACAAGCAGAAGTCATTAAGAATTATTAATCTATTTTTTTTTATAAAAAAAGTAGTTATATAGCTGGACTCAACATTTAGTTTTTGAATTTTGTAAAAAAATAAATATATTTCCTAGAAGCCATTTGTCCATAGTGTTTAATTATATATTGGACTGATTTTTTCAAAATTATTTTGAAAATGAATTACAAATATGAAAAGTGGTCTTGATTAGTTTGTCAAGTAAAGAATTTTTGGTATATATTGAATTAATTTTTTCAAAATTATTTTAAAGATGAATTATATGAAAAGTGGTCTTGATCAGTATTTTAAGTAAAAAAATCTTTTCAAACTCGCAAAATTTTACCTTTTTATTAGAGTAAAATACATATTTAATCAGAATTTTAATTTTTAAATAAATTTTTAAAACTTTACTTTAAATATTACTTTTTTCTACTTATTATTATAATCACATATATTTTTCAATTTGGAGTTTTTTAAAAATAAAATTAAGAAATATGAAGATAATGATATTATGACTTTTTAGGACATTAAATAGGTCTTATGGTGGTTGGCCCAGTATCTCTTGGCATTATAATATATAGTTGCTTTATCATCATACTCTTAACATCCAACCACAAAAAATAAAAGAAAAAGTAGAAAATGAGAAGGGGGGAAATAAATAATTTATATAGTAGCTAGGGCCCATTGAAAAGCTTATCTAAAACTTTTTAAAAATAAAATAAAAGAATATGTGGTTAAAAAGAAGAAAAATACTTTCGTCCGTTTCAATTTATATGTCACGATAAAATTAATAAGAAATTTTAAAAACAAAAATAATTTAAAAATTTGAAGTTTGTGCTCTAAAACATGACATACTATTTAAATGATTAAAATAATTCAAACCTTATGATATTAAACACGTCATAATATTTTTATAGTTACAAAAGTGTTTCATTAATGACATGTTTGAATAGTTTTCATACACATTATCTCATAATATGTCGTATTGTAGTGTTTATGTATTATCTTATATTGATGAATATAAATATATAATATATATTTGGATATATTTTGTTGTTTTTTCAATCAATTTAAATAATAAATTATAATTTTAGAAAGAAACAATAAACTATGAAATAGAGTTAAGGGTAAATTATGGAAATTATTTCCTCCATTTTAATTTATATAAAATGTACTTGATTGGTACAAAGTTTAAGAGAAAAAGACCTAAAGAAACTTATGATTTATAATAAATTATTAGAAATTTCTATGGATATAAAATTGTAAAAAGTAAGTTTTATTAAATATAAAAATATGTTTTTTAATGGAATATAAATTTAAAAAATATCACATACAAAGAAAGTAAAGTATAAGTAAAGACAAGATGAAAAACAAGGCGACAATGCAAATCATACTAATCAATCGTTATATATATATATATAATCCAGGATTACAATAACAAATTTAACAATACAATATAATAAAATTTAACTAAAAATCAAAACAAAATAATATTTATCGTAACAATATGTACAATGAAATAATTAAAAACCATCCAAATAAGATGTATAGACAGAAGGCAAAGAGCAAAATTCACATGAACTTGGTATTTGTTATTCAAATCTTATTGAATTAATTATTATTATAATATTATTTTGTATATAAATTTTAAATTCTAAATTTGCCCGACGGCTAAACTAAAAGTCAAAAGTAAATTTTCATAAATGTAGGTCCTAAATTTGTTTCACAATTATCTTCTTCCAAGTTGCCAACACAAATCAATAATGACAATAGGGCCCTCCCCCTATCTCTTCAACCCTACCTCTCTTTTTCTTTCTTTATCACTTCAAGTTCATATCATATTTCATATTCTCTTATTTTTGTCGTTTTCGTCTTAATTTATATGATATATCTATTAATATTTAAAATAATTTTATTTTGAATTTTTTATTATACTCTTAAAAAAAATATTATGATTATAAGTTATAAATTTTTAATTTTTTTTGTATTCAATCAAATACTATCATATAAATTTAAAAAAGAAAAAAAAGTATATTTTAAATCCTTATAATTATTATTGTTAAAGAAGAAAAAAAGGAAGGTTAGTGGAAGTGGACGTTACCTCGTTTTTCATCTGTTTGTTTCTTCTGACACACCTTTGATCTTTGATGATGGATACATCGCTCCGTCCATATTTATGTGATACTATATTAATTTCGAAAGGTAAATTAAAAAATTATAATTATTTTATATTATATGTTTTAATTTAAAGACAAATTTGAAATAGTTAATTTATGAGTTTTGAATCATAATTGGGTTCTGAGAAATTATTTATATCATATTAAATTTATTTTAATATAAATACATAATTCAAGACAAAGCTATTGAGTTAAAGTTATGTCAAATTAAATCCGTAACTTTATGAGCTCAAGGGAAGAAGGAGAGAAGGATTGTTCATACCTTATAACAAGTCTAGAGATCTCATCCTTTATTGATGTAGGATTGTTTCTATTCATCATCTCCTCGCATTAACGAGTCTAGAGATCTCATTCTTTACCAACGTGAGATTATTTCCATTCATCAATAACACCTTCCCTATTTGTATTTATACTTAAAATTAAAAAATATGACTTTTGAAATTTGAACTATCCCACATAAATTATCCTTCGATGTAGCCCAGTAATTTAACCTTGGTACTTCCATGTTGAAGGTCTCAAATTTGAAATCCCTTACCTGGAAAAATAAAAAATTTACCTTTCTGAATCAAACTTATCGCACCAAACTTCCTTAGACACATAAATTAGAATAAAAAAGTATATTTTATTTTTATATATTAGCAAAAACACACACTAACTCACATACACACATCCACATCTTTCTTTCTTTCTTTCTCCTCTCTCTCTCTCTCTAAAAAGTTGAGTACTTTTATTAGCTCTCATCACTTCACACAGAAGAAGATGGTATTTTTATTTCTTTCTGCTGATGGCTGCATCAAATGATTTGAAAAGCTGAGTCAAATCAGAAGAAGAAAAAGAAAGTTATAATAATAATAATAATAATATCAAAAATATTATTTTCAGGTATGGTACTTCTTCACTCATTAACAATGTAAATATAGAATTTGAAGTTTACGAGCTAGTCTTTTCTTCTTTTTTATTTCGACTAGCAGAGTCAGAGTCAGAATTTGAAGTTTATAAGTCTTAAATTCTGGTTTTGTTTGAGTTCTTGAGTTCTGAATTGATAATTTATACATGTGGAATGAATTTTGTAAGTATACTTTGAAACAAATCTACTGAGTTCGATTGAATCCATAACCGACGCTTTAGTTTCGCCCACTATTCAGAGGCGCATCTAAAATATGAAGATTATGAGTTTTGTAAACTTTTAAGTTACTGAATTCTAAATTAATCTATATGTTAAAATGAAATTTTAAAGCAAATACAAATTTTGAAACAAAACTAGCTATTGAGTTCAATTGAATTCGTTTAACTGACATTCTAGCTTTGTCAAGACTCAAAGATCGATCTAAAGTTTGAAGTTTATGAATTTTAAATTCTAAATTAATAATTTCTACATATTAGATGGAACTTTTAAGATAAATATAAATTAAAATTATCGTATTCGATTTGTGTTGTCTTTTTTCTTCACCTTATCGAGAGAATTTTTTTTTTTTAAAAAATTATCATCACTGATTCATAAATCTATAGATAGATGGATACATTAGAGTTCCTCAAAACATGTTACAAAGAGTATTTTGTTTTTCCCTTTCTTATTTTTTTTCGAAATTAAGATTTTAATTTTATCATTTTTAAATTTTATAATAACGATTATCATTGAATTCTAAATTTACTAGTTATACATATTTATTTAACGAATTATTAACATAAATGCATTATTTGAATAAAATTTATTAGATTTGACCGAACTCGTATACGAACTTTCTCTCTCATGTAATTTCAGCCATAACTGTGTGTATTTCCTTTCTCTCTCTAAAAAATTTGTTATGATTTTCTGTGTCACTCTAACCAAAAATAAATTATTCTTCATTTCTTCCATTTGTCAGATTATAATACACCACGTGCACTTACAAATTTTGTGAAAACCATATTTTAATTTACAAATCCTTTTCATAATTCTTTGTTTTAATCAAGAAAATTAAATTTAATTACATTAAGTATTTTTTACAATTATATTAACATATGACTAAATAAATTTTCAGGTTTATTTTTACCATTTTTGTGATTTTGAAGTGTTACAAAGTGTGAATGGGTTGAATTTTTTGGACCTCAGCTAGGTAGCTTCTTGTCTTCAACAACAAAAGGTACATATCATAATTACCATAAAATTATAACCACTTTTACTTAGGAATCTTACCATATTTAGGTAAAAAAATTCACCCGCCTAGTAGTAATAATCAGGAGGAGAGATAGAGGGACGAAAGGGTTCATCTGAATCTTCTTTATCTGAAATCATACTGTATATAAGGTCAAAATTCATTTTTTATGAACTCTTTTGACGAAAATCATGTCTCTGCCACTAAAGTCGTAATTTGTAGGCATCAACAATATATATATATATATATATTGATTATTGATTATATATTGGTTAAAAGTTTTAAAAAATAAGAATTAAATTAAAGTTAATTATTGTGTGTTTTCTTGGGATCAGGTGTGGAGCTAGATAAGAGTAAAAAGGGTTCATTTAGACTTTTTTTCGACAGAAAATTATACTATATATATATATAGTAGATATTGAATTCCTTGTTTTTTGTGCATATATTTCTTCATATTTTAAAATCATCTTAATGAAAATTTTGTCTCTGATACTCTATGAGATGTTTTGTAGTCTTATATGTTTGTTTTGCCTTTTTATTTGAAAAAAAAATGATATATGTGGACTTACTTGACTTGACTTTAACTTTTTTTTTTTTTTAATTTTTCAGATTAGTTGGTGTCATTTGTTTATAGTGGAGGGAGAAAAAATGGCATCTTATTTTCATGGAAATTCAGAAATACAAGAAGGAAATGATGGATTACAAACTCTAATACTAATGAATCCTGGATATGTTGGATTTTCTGAAACACAACATCACCACGCGCCACCACCGCCGCCGCCAGGTGGCGGCAGCAGCAGCAACATAGTTTTCTTCAACTCCAATCCCCTTGGAAATTCAATAAACTTATCTCACGCGCCACCACCTCCGCCACCGACACAACAACAATTCGTCGGTATACCTCTTGCCACCGCGGCCTTCACCGCCCCATCTCAAGACTCCGGTAACAACAACGAGTCAATCTCCGCCCTTCACGGGTTCCTAGCTCGATCGTCTCAGTACGGGTTTTACAACCCGGCTAATGACATCACGGCGGCGCGTGAGGTCACACGCGC
>JAJOOO010003835.1:0-51894 GCA_029582685.1 Solanum piurae
ATAATGTTTTATCACTCTTATAACATGTAAGAAATTAAAATTAAGTTTGAACCCACTGAAATCACATATACCCGCAACCCGCCCCGCATCCCACCCACCCCACACAAACTTAAACCCACCCCGCATCCCACCCGCCCCGCCCCGCAAAGCCTTAAACCCACCCGTCCCCCATCCGCCCCACCATTGCCATCCCTAATTTCCATGATTGTGCCGTGTGTTTTTAAAATTAATCTTTCATCTTATATAGCTTAAAATAAAACTTCCAACTTATTTAGCTTAAAAATGAAATTTCCTTCTTATTTACTTTAAAAATAAAATTTTCATCTTATTTAGTTTAAAAATAAAACTTCCATCTTATTTAGCTTAAAATAAAACTTCCATTTTAAGTTTATTAAAGTAAATTTTTTTTTATTATTAAAATTATCTACTGTTTGAAGATATCTACATTTTAATTGCTATAATATAATTTTTAAGTGAGTAATAAACTATTTAATTTGAAAATATGTAATTTAGTATTGGAGTGAACATTTTAAGAGAAATCAAAGTATAAATAAAGGGAAATGCACAAGTACCCTCCTAGACTATAACCGAAATCTCAGAGACACACATTAACTAAACTAAGGTCCTATTACCCCCTGAATCCATATTTTAATAATTTTGTGCACCTTTTTGTCTTACGTGGCAACTAAATATCTCCCATGCGCCTCAACTGCACGGAGTCACGAAGTGTGCCACGTAAGACAAAAGGTGTACAAAATTATAAAAAAATAAGTTCAGGGGGCTAATTGGACCTTATTTTAGTTAAGGCGTGTCTCTGAGATTTCGGTCATAAAAGTGGTGTATAAAAGAGAGTTTAAGAAGGATATTTTTGTTATTTTATATACTTTATCCCAAGATAAGTTATCCTGAGATTACTATTCCACCTCCCTGGGGGATAACTTATCCCAGTGCTAATTGTTAATCCTGGGATAAGTTATCCTAACCTTTGCAACCAAATGGTGGATTAAAGGGCACTCAAAAATTATCATGGGGTTAACCCCTCTTATCCATCACGCCAAACGACCCCTCTAGTACTAGTTGTGGAAGCTATCGAATATAATATTTCACCTAATTATTTTTCAACCTAATTGGATGAATGCCACTTTTATCTACTCAAATAAAGAGTGCTACAAATAACGATTTCGATAATTACCCTAAGTTGGCCAAGCTATTGAATAAAATAATCTGTACACATAGGCGCACATATGTCTTTTTAAATTTTGACCTAACTTGGTTGACCAAAACCCAACTATGACCCGCGCCTTTTCACCTTTTCACCCCTATTATACCTATTTTTTCTTCTTCTTTTTAACCATTACAAGCACTCAAAACCTCCATAGCCTCATCCTTAAACTCCATCAACTCCTGAATTCCTTCTCTGCACTCTTCTTCTCCCTATTACCTCTGGACTACTGCTTGTCAGTGCCACTGCCTTTCTTGTTCTCTATTGGTATTTGTGGATATCTGTTGTTACAAAAGGTTTAATGTACACTCGCCCGCACTTCCACTTGTTGTATGCTCCCCTATGTTAAATTTGTGTGTTTCTTTGTTTTGGGAGTATTTTGGCTTTAGCATGCTGCTTGAAATTCCCTATTACCCCAATATGATTAGTAATTGATTTTGAAATTCAATTTTAGGTATTTTTATGATTAGAGGTTGTATTAAATTGGTTAATTGTGCTTTATATGATAATGTGTGTTGTTTGTTCCATTTGTTAGCATGAAACTTTTAATTCTGGATGAACTCTGAGTAACCCATTCATTAGTAATACATGGTTTGGCCCTATGATATATTGAGTGACATAATTTCAAGGAAAAATCATTGTTGCTTCGAAGTTTGCTTGAAATAGTGATATATTGGGCATGATTGTCCACCATGTGCTATTGAGTAGATGTATTGGCTTATAACTTTTTCGATAAGCATTTGGTTGAGTGTGAGTGTTAATTGTGTGTTTTGAAGTGATTTTCTTAGTAGAGCACATTGTCACGTCCCAAGCCAACACCTGAAATACCCTGAAACTAGTAAGTTGAACTAGAGAGTTCTAGAGCCTTTCGTAAGAGTTTTAAAGTGTGGTATGAGGATTAAAAATCACAAAAATGATTCCTTTAATTAGAATGGAGGTTTAAGGGGCTAAACGTCGAGGTACGGCCCCCCAAGGACCAACCAAAGGGGTCCTTGAGGAGGACCCCAAATCAACCCCCAAAACTGCCAAATTTCAGCAACTCACGTTTGCCATCTACTGGCCGTGAGTGGACCCACACCCCGTAGGTTGGGTCGTGGGTCAATGCCTGATTTTTCCTGCAAGTGTGGGTCTTTGACCAGAACCTACGGAGGTGCAGCACGCTCCGTGACCCCACCCACGATCCGTGGGTGGTGGAGTCGTGGGTCATGGCAGTTTTTAAGTTTAAGATTTTTAGTTAGGGGTTTGGGGGTTAATTGGTAATTAGTTAGGGGTTAGACAGGTCGGTTAGTTAGTTATTAAACAACCTATATAAGAATAATAGACCCCTAAACTAACTCATTTAGTTCATTCATCTAAGACCCCAAAACTCCCTCTCAAATATTTCTTTCTCTAAAACTCCATTGAAGAAGAAGAAGAAGAAGGTCAAGTCTAGGGTTCAAGGAGAAGTCTTTTCACTTTAAATTCATGGTGAATATTCCTAAGGTATGTTAGCTTAATCATCTATGGGTTCTTCCACCCATAGATCCCCCTAGGTTTTCCCCCAATTGTGAAGTCAACAACCGAATTCTAGCTAGGGTTTTCTTCTACATTGTGGGTAGGGTTTAGGTATGATTCCAATCTAGTGAATACTACCTAATTATGATTGTACTAGCATTGAATTATGATATTATGATGAATTCATGTGATTTCAATGGTTAACCATAGTATATTGGATGAATTTGATATTTTGTGGGTTTATGCTATGAGAGGTGGAATTGAGGAATTCTGATTGATCTTATAAAATCAATGTCATGTGTAGTAATTACTCAAGGTTAGGAAAACATATAAGTGGATTGAATTAGATTAAAGTTCATTTGATGGATCATGACTTCATAAGATGAAATTGAACCTTTATGATCAAATATGACTAGAATCACCTACTAATGAAGGATGTCATTAAAATACCTTGAAATCTAGGTATAAAGATGATAGTAAGAAGTAAAGCTTAAGAATAAGGCTTGTAGTTATCAATGTTAGGGTGTTGGGGGTAAAGGCAATATTAGATGATCTTGTTGTGTATTGTTTCTCTTTTACACACTTAGGCCTAAATAATCTAGGAGATCCAAGGTGCTCTCACATAGAATGATTCTAGGTTGGCTTAATAACCTAAAGTGAATCAAAGCATGTTAGACTAGAATAGCTTGAAGTTGTGATGTATGATTCCTTCATGTGTAGCTTGACTTGGTAAGACAAGACCAAGATGAGATAGCGTAGGATTGAGGATTTCCACTCCCCTAAGGGTAGCTTGAGTTTGCATTATAAGATGCATGTCAAAGGTAGCATGAGTGAGGAGTAGTCATGGTAGCCTAGGATTGAGGATCTATACTCTCCTATGGGTAGCTTGAACTAGTATTATTAGGATGCCTTCATGATATCATGACTTGGTTTGGCCAAGACCATTTCATGGTAGCTTTAGGATTGAGGACTTATACTCCCCTAAGGGTAGCTTAGGATTGAGGATCCATACTCTCCTAAAGGTAGTTTGACTTTGCATTGTAAGATGCATTTCAAAGGTAGCTTAAGTTAGGGTTAGTAAAGATATCTTAGGATTGAGGACTTACACTCTACTAAGGGTAGCTTAGGATTGATAATTATACTCTCCTAAGGGTAGCTTGCATTAGCATCATAGTGTGCTTGTAAGGGTAGCATGACTTAGTTGGTCTAAGGCTATTTCATGGTAGCTAGGATGGAACACTTATACCCTTCCTAGAGTAGCTTGGACTTGCATGTTAGTGTGCCTTCCAAGGTAGTTAATTTAACATAATATAGTTATGTTAGCAATATAATAGCATGGTCTAACCTATTAGGGGATTATTCCTTGGTAGCCTTAAGTTGAGAAATAGAATTCATTCATGTGTTATGATTTGCCTTGTACTAAATAGAGAAGTACCTTAAATGACTAATGGAAAATAATAAAGAGGGAGTAGTCACCAACTATAGAGTATGTATGATAGCTTAAAGTGGTACTTAGTGTGGATAGTAGTATGGGATGCTATTCATACATTGCACAAGTATGACTTGAAGCTAGTTCTGAAGTATTCTCTTTTATAGTATAGACTTAGCTTGGGCTGTTGCTATAGTTTCCTTCCAAGATATGATTGACTTAAGATGGTAGTTCCTCGTCTATATGAAGTAGGTCAAGAATGACACCTATGAATAGTAAGCATGAATAAAGTGACTTCAAAGATATGCTTAGTGTGTGTGGTAGTATGGAATACCACCCATGCATTGCACAAGTGTTCCTTGAGGTTACATAGGAGTATAGTGCTCTTATGACATGAAAACCTAAGTCTTGACTATGAATGTGGACTATGCCTAATAATGACCAAAAAGGGGTACTTAGCTTGGATGGTATTATGGGATGCTATCCTTACCTTGCACAAGTATGCTTTAAGGTGGCTTGTGAAGTAGTTCTCTCGTAATATGAAAGACTAAAGGTTGAAGTATGTATATATGAAGGTCTAAGTAAACACTATGCCATGAACATGATGTATCTCTTATTCTCATTAACGATGTCTTATGTTGACTAATGATTATATGATGCCTATGTTGGAGATTATTCCATGATTATGTTATTATGCCTTATGCTTATGTATTATGTTGAATAACCCCTTTTGAGATGCTCTTCTGATGTTATGCTAGCTATCATACTTGGCACATTTTGTACTTACACATACTTTGCCTACATTCTAATCAAATGTAGGGTTTTAAAGATTGAATTCCTTTGGAGGCTAGGTTTCTAAGGAGCAAGAAGAGTTTGAAGATTTGGTGAGTCCTCATAGATTCAAGGACAAACCCATTATTTCCTTACGTTATTTCTTTATATTTTAGACTTTTATATGGGTTGCGTCCCAAGAGTTTTATTCAAGAGTTTTAATAGATGGTTAGAGACAAAAGTGTAGTAAATACTTCCGCTTGCATTTTTATAAAGACTTTGATTGTATGGATAATTTTTTTAAATTTTCCGTACTTTTCTATTATCTTATGTTATGATATGCTAAGGGCTTTTATGAGACTCCTTCGGGGTAATGTACGCCATGTTTCGTCTAGGGTGTACCCCTGGGTCGGGACAAACATGGTAATAAGAGCACAAGGTTTTAGAATGGTTCTAGGATTGTCTAAAACCACGTCTAGTAGAGTCTTGTTCATAAATGTGAAGCGCACCACATTTATGATTATGAGGTTATTGGATGCTTAGGAAATCTCACTTCTTTAATCTCTAAGTAGTGCCATAGAGTTTAACGCTATAAGGTCTCTCTCCTATTTCTTATCTGATGGCCTTTAGTTTATGACTACTCAAAGTGCTTATGCTACAAGGAGTGAGGGAGAAAGGTTGGTTGTGATGACAATTATGGCTATGTGATTTGATAGATTTGAGATGATAGGTTGTGATATTGTCATTCGTATGAATGAGTTACATTATGGTTATGTTTAGTTGATGGTTGAACCTGACTTAGTTATGATGAGTTTTGAGGTATGTTGATAGATTTGATGAATGGGGTGTTAAAGTAATGCCTAGATGGGTTGAGTGAATAGGCTCCTCTAAGGAGGGTAGAAGTGAAATTCACCATAATTTAGAATCACCTTGGGTGAAGGATGTAAAAGCTTAGTGATGACTTGTTCCGACCTTGGAGTTGAAAGAAATCAAGCTTAGAAGAGTTCGTATAGGCTTACTCACAAGGGGGAGATGATGTTCTTAGATAGTAAGGTTGTTGAGTGTTCTTGATGTTTATGATTTTGGTTAACTAGAAATTCTCACCTTGGGAGGTGTAGTGAGTATGAGAAGTATAGTCCCGTTTTGGTAGGCTCATATGAGATCTTAAGTAGTGTTAGTAGGATTGCTTAATGAGAACCTCTCTAATTTAGAAGTACCGGTAGAGATCTTAGACTGGAAAGTTGAGAAATAGCAAAACAAGGAAGTTGTTCCATGAAGTGGTATGGAGTGTCTTTTAGTAAGGGTTTAGTTGAGGGTGTTGCTTGGGAGGCCTAGGGCCAATGAGAAGTCCCGATATCCTCATTTTTTTCCCTTGTATTCCTCCTTTAGCATTTAAGATCTTGAGATAATGAGTTCTTCTTGATTTGCTTTTATGTGAAGTCATGTGTGATTTGTATGTTTCCATGATTTCCTTATATGGTGCATGTTCATAAAGCTTGTGATTTAAAAGAAAATGAGTTCGCATTGTTTTGCCTCATGTTGTAGTGCATTTGAGTCAAATTGCATATAGACTTCATGAGATGAGTTAATGAGCATGCCTTAGTTTGGAGTTGAAAGATTCCTCCTTGAATAAATGCTTTTTGAGAGTAATTTGCAGTTACGTTCCATGAGTGTGTGTTGAGCATGTTTTATCTAGGAGATGTTAGTTCCTCCTTGAAAATGAGTAGATATAGAGTTTCATGCATTTTGGGTTGGTAGATGTAGTTCCTACTCCCTTGTGTTGCATTGAATGTGTTTGGTTTTGAATTAAAGTTTTCATCCTTGGTTGTGTGCATGTATATGTAGTGCATGCATGATGGGCTGCTAGTTTAGAATTTTGAATTTAAGAATTGTTTAGAATCGTCATTCGAGGACGAATGATCCCAAAGGGGAGATATTGTAATACCCTGAAACTAGTAAGTTGAACTAGAGAGTTCTAGAGCCTTTCGTAAGAGTTTTAGAGTGTGGTATGTGGATTAAAAATCACAAAAATTATTCTGTTACTTAGAATGGAGGTTTTAGGGGCTAAACTTCAAGGTACGACCCCCCAAGGACCAACCAAAGGGGTCCTTGAGGAGGACCCCAAAGCAGCCCCCAAAACTGCCAAATTTGAGCAACTCACGTTTGCCATCTACTAGCCGTGAGTGGACCCACGCCCCGTGGGTTGGGGACTTTGTTCAAGGACTGTTTTAGCCTGAAAGTGTGGGCCTCTGACCATCACCTACGGAGGTGCAGCACGCTGCATGACCCCACCCACGGTCCGTGGGTGGTGGAGTCGTGGGTCATGGCAATTTTTAAGTTTAAGATTTTTAGTTAGGAGTTTGGGGGTTAATTGGTAATTAGTTAGGGGTTAGGGAGGTCGCGTAGTTAGTTATTAAACCACCTATATAATCCTAATAGACCCCTAAACTGACTCATTTAGTTCATTCATCTAAGACCCCAAAACTTCCTCTCAAATATTTCTCTCTCTAAAACTCCATTGAAGAAGAAGAAGAAGCAGGTCAAGTCTAGGGTTCAAGGAACAAACTTTTCACTTCAAATTCGTGGTGAATATTCCTAAGGTATGTTAGATTAATAATCTATGGGTTCTTCCACCCATAGAGCCCCCTAGGTTTTCCCCCATTTGGGAAGTGAACAACCCAATTCTAGCTAGGGTTTTCTTCTACATTGTGGGTAGCGTTTAGGTATGATTCCAATCTAGTGGATAATACTTAATTATTATTGTATTAGCATTGAATTATGATATTATGATGAATTCATGTGATTTATATGGTTAACCCTAGTCTATTTGATGAATTTGATATTTTGTGGGTTTATGCCATGAGAGGTGGAATTGAGGAATTCTAATTGATATTCTAAAATCAATGTCATATGTAGTAATTGTTCAAGGTTAGGAACACATAGAAGTGAATTGAATTAGATTATAGTTCATTTGATGGATCATGACTTGTGAAGATGAAATTGAACCTTTATGATCAAATATGACTAGAATCACCTATCAATGAAGGATGTGATTAGAATACCTTGAAATCTAGGTATAAAGATGATAGTAAGAAGTAAAACTTGAGAATATGGCTTGTAGTTATCAATATTATGGCTTTGGGGGTAAAACAAATATTATATGATCTTACTGTGTATTGTTTCTCTTTTACACACTTAGGCATAAATATGCTAGGAGATCCAAGGTTCTCTCACATAGAATGATTCTAGGTTGGCTTAATAACCTAAAGTTAATCAAAGCATGTTAGACTAGAATAGCTTGAAGTCGTGATGTATGATTCCTTCATGTGTAGCTTGACTTGGTAAGACAAGACCAAGATTAGATAGTGTAGGATTAAGGATTTCCACTCCCCTAAGGGTAGCTTGACTTTGCATTATAAGACGCATGTCAAAGGTAGCATGAGTGAGGAGTAGTCATGGTAGCCTAGGATTGAGGATCTATACTCTCCTATGGGTAGCTTGAACTAGTATTATTAGGATGCCTTCATGATATCATGACTTGGTTTGGCCAAGACCATTTCATGGTAGCTTTAGGATTGAGGACTTATACTCCCCTAAGGGTAGCTTAGGATTGAGGATCCATACTCTCCTAAAGGTAGTTTGACTTTGCATTGTAAGATGCATTTCAAAGGTAGCTTAAGTTAGGGTTAGTAAAGATATCTTATGATTGAGGACTTACACTCTACTAAGGGTAGCTTAGGATTGAGAATCATACTCTCCTAAAGGTAGCTTGAATTAGCATCATAGTGTGCTTGTAAGGGTAGCATGCCTTAGTTGGTCTAACGCTATTTCATGGTAGCTAGGATGGAACACTTGTACCCTTCCTAGAGTAGCTTGGACTTGCATGTTAGTGTGCCTTCAAAGGTAGTTAGTTTAACATTATATAGTCATGTTAGCAATATAATAGCATGGTCTAGCTTATTATGGGGTTATTCCTTAGTAGCCTTGAATTGAGAAATAGAATTCATTCATGTGTTATGACTTGCTTTGTACTAAATAGAGAAGTACCTTAAATGAATAATGGAAAATAGTAAAGAGGGAGTCGTCCCCAACTAGAGAGTATGTAGGATAGCCTAAAATGGTACTTAGCGTGGATAGTAGTATGGAACACTATTCATACATTGCACAAGTATGACTTGAAGCTAGTTATGAAATGTTCTCTTATATAGTATATACTTAGCTTGGGTTGTTGCTATAGTTGCCTTCCAAGATCTGATTGAATTAAGATGGTAGTTCCTTGTCTATATGAAGTAGGTCAAGAATGACACCACTGAATAGTAAGCATGAATAGAGTGACTTCAACGATATGTTTAGTGTGTGTGGTAGTATGGGATGCCACTCATGCATTGCACAAGTTTTCCTTGAGGTTACTTAGAAGTATTTTTCTCTTATGACATCAAAACCTAAGTGTTGACTATGAATGTGGACTATGCCCAAGAATGACCAAAATGGGGTACTTAGCTTGGTTGGTATTATGGGATGCTATCCTTACATTGCACAAGTATTCTTTAAGGTAGCTTGTGAAGTAGTTCTCTCGTAATATGAAAGACTAAAGGTTGAAGTATGTAAATATGAAGGTCGAAGTAAAGACTATGCCATGAACATGATGTATCTCCTATGCTCATTAACTATGTCTTATGTTGACTTATGATTATATGGTGCCTATGTTGGAGATTATGCTATGATTATATTATTATGCCTTATGCTTATGTCTTATGTTGACTAACCCCTTTTGAGATGCTCTTATGATGTTATGCTAGCTATCATACTTTGTACATTTTGTACTTACACATACATTGCCTACATTCTAATCAAATGTAGGGTTTTAGATATTGAATTCCTTTGGAGGCTAGGTTTCTAGGGAGCAAGAAGAGTTTGAAGATTTGGTGAGTCCTCATAACTTCAAGGACAAACCCATTATTTCCTTATGTTATTTCTTTATATTTTAGACTTTTATATGGGCTGCGTCCCAATAGTTTTATTCGAGAGTTTTAATAGATGGTTTGAGACAAAAGTGTAGTAAAGACTTCCGCTTGCATTTTTATAAAGACTTTGATTGTATGGATAAAGTTTTTAAATTTTCCGTACTTTTCTATTATCTTATGTTATGATATGCTAAGGGCTTTTATGAGACCCCTTCGGGTCAAGTACGCCATGTTACGTCTAGGGTGTACCCCTGGGTCGGGACAAATATGGTAATAATAGCACAAGGTTTTAGAATGGTTCTAGGATTGTCTCAAACCACGTCTAGTAGAGTCTTGTTAAAAAAATGTGCCAAATTTATGAATAGGAGGCTATTGAATGCTTTGGAAATCTCACTTCTTAATTCTCTAAGTCGTGCCATAGAGTTTAACTCTATAATGTCTTTCTACTATTCCTTATCAATTGGTCTTTAGGATATGACTACTCGAAGTGCTTATGCTACAAAGAGTGATGGAGAAATGTTGGTTGTGATGCCAATTATGGATATGTGACTTGATAGATTTGAGATGAGAGATTGTGATGTTGTCATTAGTATGAATTAATTACATTATGGTTATGTTTAGTTGATGGTAGAACCCGACTTAGTCATGATGAGTTTTGAGGTATGTTGATAGATTTGATGAATGGGGTGTTACAGTAATGCCTAGATGGGTTGAGTGAATAGACTTCTCCAAGGAGGGTAGAAGTGAAATTCACCATAGTTTAGAATCACCTGAAGGATTTAAAAGTTTAGTGATGACTTGTTCCGACCTTGGAGTTGAAAGAAATGAGGCATAGAAGAGTCCGTACAGGCTTAATCCCAAGGGGGAGATGATGTGCTTAGATATCATGGTCGTTGAGTGTTCTTGATGTTCATGATTTAGGTTAACTAGAAATTCTCACCTTGAGAGGTGTAGTGAGTATGAGAAGTATAGTTCTGGTTTGGTAGGCTCATATGAGATCCTGAGTAGTGTTAGTAGGGTTGCTTAATGAGAACCTCTCTAATCGAGAAGTACCGGTAGAGATCTTAGATCGGCAAGTTGAGAAGTAGAAGAACAAGGGAGTTGTTCCATGATGTGGTATGGAGTGTCTTTTAGTAAGGGTTTAGTTGAGGGTTTTACTTGGGATGCCTAGGGCCAATGAGAAGTCCCGATATCCTCATTCTTTTTCCTTGTATTCCTCCTTTAGCACTTAAGATTTTGAGATAATGAGTTCCTCTTGATTTGCTTTTATGTTAAGTCAAGTGAGATTTGTATGCTTCCATGATTTCCTTATGTGATTTAAAAGAAAATGAGTTTGCATTGTTTTGCCTCATGTTGTAGTGCATTTGAGTCAAATTGCATATAGACTTCATGAGATGAGTTAATGAGCATGCCTTAGTTTATAGTTGAAACATTCCTCCTTGAATATATGATTTTTGAGAGTAATTTGAATTTAAGCTCCATGAGTGTATGTTGAGCATGTTTTAGCTAGGAGATGTTAGTTCCTCCTTGAAAATGAGTAGATATAGAGTTTCATGCATTTTGGATTGGTGGATATAGTTCCTACTCCCTTGTGTTGCATTGAATGTGTTTAGTTGTGAATTGAAGTTTTCTTCCTTGGTTGTGGGCATTTAGATGTAGTGCATGCATGATGGGCTTCTACTTTAGAGTTGTGAATTTAAGAAGTGTTAAGAATCTTCATTCGAGGACGAATGATTCCAAGGAGGAGATATTGTAATACCCCAAAACTAGTACGTTGAGCTAGAGATCTAGAGACTTTCGTAAGAGTTTTAGAGTGTGGTATGAGGATTAAAAATCACAAAAATGATTCCCTTACTTAGAATGGAGGTTTTAGGGGCTAAACGTCGAGGTACGACCCCCCAAGGACCAACCAAAGGGGTCCTTGAGGAGGACCCCAAAGCAGCCCCCAAAACTGCCAATTTTCAGCAACTCACATTAGTCATCTACTGGCCTTGAGTGGACCCACACCCCATGGGTTGGGGTCGTAGGTCAAGGCCTTCTTTGGCCTGCAAGTTTGTGTCTCTGATCAGCACCTACGGAGGTGCAGCACAATCCGTGACCCCACCCACGGTCCGTGGGTGGTGGAGTTGTGGGTCATGGCAGTTTTTAAGTTTAATATTTTTAGTTAGGGGTTTGGGGGTTAATTGGTTATTAGTTAGGGGTTAGGGAGATCGGTTAGTTAGTTATTAAACCACCTATATAAGCCTAATAGAACCCTAAACTAACTCATTTAGTTCATTCATCTAAGACCCCAAATCTCCCTCTCAAATATTTCTCTCTCTAAAATTCCATTGAAGAAGAAGAAGAAGGTCAAGTCTAGGGTTCAAGGAGAGGACTTTTCACTTCAAATTCGTGGAGAATCTTCCTAAGGTATGTTAGCTTAATCATCTATGGGTTCTTCCACCCATAGATCCCCCTAGGTTTTCCCCCAATTGTGAATTCAACAACCCAATTCTAGCTAGGGTTTTCTTCTGTAGTGTGGGTAGGGTTTAGGTATGATTCTAATTTAGTGGATAATACCTAATTATGATTGTATTAGCATTGAATTATGATATTCTGATGAATTCATGTGATTTCTATGGTTAACCCTAGTCTATGTGATGAATTTGATATTTTGTGGGTTTATGCCATGAGAGGTGGAATTGAGGAATTCTAATTGATCTTCAAAAATCAATATCATGTGTAGTAATTGTTCAAGGTTAGGAACACATAGAAGTGAATTGAGTTAGATTATAGTTCATTTGATGGATCATGACTAGTGAAGATGAAATTGAACCTTTATGATCAAATATGACTAGAATCACCTATTAATAAAGGATGTGATTAGAATACTTTGAAATCAAGGTATAAAGATAATAGTAAGAAATAAATATTGAGAATATGGCTTGTAGTTATCAATATTATGGCTTTGGGGGTAAAAGACGTAAAACAAATATTATATGATCTTATTGTGTATTGTTTCTCTTTTACACACTTAGACATAAATAAGCTAGGAGATCCAAGGTTCTCTCACATAGAATGATTCTAGGTTGGCTAAATAACCTAAAGTGAATCAAAGCATGTTAGACTAGAATAGCTTGAAGTTGTGATGTATAATTCCTTCATGTTTAGCTTGACTTGGTAAGACAAGACCATTATGAGATAGCTTAGGATTGAGGATTTACACTCCCCTAAGGGTAGCTTGACTTTGCATTATAAGATGCATGCCAAGGGTAGCATGAGTTAGGAGTAGTCATGGTAGCCTATGATTGAAGATCTATACTCTCCTATGTGTAGCTTGAACTAGCATTATTAAGATGCCTTCATGATAGCATGACTTGGTTTGGCCAAGAACATTTTTGGTAGCTTTTTGATTGAGGACTTATACTCTCCTAAGGGTAGCTTAGGATTGAGGAACCACACTCTCCTAAGGGTAGCTTGACTTTGCATTGTAATATGCATTTCAAGGGTAGCTTGAGTTAGGGTTAGTCGAGGTAGCTTAGGATTGAGGACTTACACTCTCCTAAGGGTAGCTTAGGATTGAGAATCATACTATCCTAATTTTAGCTTGCATTAGCATCATAGTGAGCTTGTAAGGGTAGCATGAATTAGTTGGTCTAAGGCTATTTCATGGTAGCTACGATGGAACATTTGTACCCTTCCTAGAGTAGCTTGGACTTGCTTGTTAGTGTGCCTTCCAAGGTAGTTAGTTTAGCATAATATAGTTGTCTTAGCAATATAATAGCATGGTCTAGCCTATTAGGGGATTATTCCTTGGTAGCCTTGAATTTAAAAATACAATTCATTCATGTGTTATGACTTGCCTTGTACTAAATAGAGAAGTACCTTAAATGACTAATGGAAATAGTAAAGAGGGAGTAGTCCTCAACTAGAGAGTATGTATGCTATCCTAAAGTGGTACTTAGTGTTGATAGTAGTATGAGATGCTATTCATACATTGCACAAGTAAGACTTGAAGCTAGTTATGAAGTTTTCTCTTATATAGTATAGACTTAGTTTGGGTTGTTGTTATATTTGCCTTCCCAGATATGATTGACTTAAGATGGTAGTTTCTTGTTTATATGAAGTATGTCAAGAATGACATCTATAAATAGTAAACATGAATAGAGTGACTTCGAAGATATGCTTAGTGTGTGTGGTAGTATGGGATTCCATCCATGCATTGCACAAGTGTGCCTTGAGGTTACTTAGGAATATAGTGTTCTTATGACATCAAAACCTAAGTCTTGGCTATGAATGTTGACTATGCCCAAGAATGACCAAAAATGGGTACTTAGCTTGGATGGTAAAATGAGATGCTATCCTTGCCTTGCACAAGTATGCTTTAAGGTGGCTTGTGAAGTAGTTCTCTCGTAATATGAAAGACTAAAGGTTGAAGTATGTAAATATGAAGGTCTAAGTAAAGACTATGCCATGGTCATGATGTATCTCCTATGCTCATTAACTATGTCTTATGTTGACTTATGATTATATGATGTCTACGTTAGAGATTATGCTATGATTATGTTATTATGTCTTATGCTTATGTATTATGTTGACTAACTCCTTTTGAGATGCTCTTATGATGTTATGCTAGCTATCATACTTGGTACATTTTGTACTAACACATACTTGCCTACGTTCTAATCAAATGTAGGGTTTCGGAGATTGAGTTCCTTTGGAGGCTAGGTTTCTAAGGAGCAAGAAGAGTTTGAATATTTGGTGAGTCCTCATAATTTCGAGGACATACCCATTATTTCCTTACGTCATTTCTTTATGTTTTAGACTTTTATATCGGTTGCGTCCCAAGAGTTTTATTCAAGAGTTTTAATAAATGGTTTGAAACAAAAGTGTAGTACAGACTTCCACTTGCATTTTTATAAAGCCTTCGATTGTATGGATAACGTTTTTAAATTTTCCATACTTTTCTATTATCTTATGTTATGATATGCTAAGGGATTGTATGAGACCCCTTCGGGGTCAAGTACGCTATGTTACGTCTAGGGTATACCCTTGGATCGTGACTGGCACTCGAGAACCATTGCTGGCACCAAGTGAACCCTTGGCATGGCTAGACTCTCAGTGGAAGACTTTGAGCATTAATAAAAGAATTCAAATGCAATTTGAACACGATTGTCTCAAACTAAACTTAGAATGCTTTAGAAATAAATATTCAACTTACCCAAAGTGGCAACTAAAGTCTTAACATAAATAACTGAAAATAGAAAGACTAATTAGCAAATAACTGAAAATAGAAAGACTAATTAGCAAATAACTGACTGTCTATGAAGCCTCTAAACTATGAGGGATGTCGGGACAAGACCCCCGATTATCCTAACAACTGAAAATGCTAAAAACAATGTAAAAAGAGGATCCTCTGGAAAGCATGAAGGCTCACTAACTGACTCTGAATGCTCGACTTGATCAACGAGGTGCTGGATGCTGATCCTGATTACCTGTATCTGCATCATAAAATGAAGCAGGCCAAATGACATCAGTACATTGAATGTACAAGTATGCAAGGGGAAAACTAAAGATAAGCTTGAACTGAATTCTGAAAGGAACACTTACCTCAGCGTTAGAAAAAGGTAACAACTCAATGTATTAAAAAAAATACAATAACAACTCAATATATATATAAATAAAAAAAAAAATACTTTTGTGGGAGTTTCTCTAACCGACAACCATCACTATGAGCTATGTGATGATACAACGTCTCGCCAACACTGCCAGAACTGTCCTATTAACTTGCCGGGATATAGAACGCCTCAACTAAGTGGATCCACTAGTCTATGCTAAAAAGCATTAAGGAATAATCTAAAAAGTATGACCCTTTCTACCCACGATGGCTACATGGTTTATGGAAACTTAAGTTATTATGAACTCATCCCCATATCGGTGCTCAATACTACTCCCAAAATATGCTCAAATCATATGTTTAAAAACATAACTCGTTCTGTGGTTTGAGATTATTACTCAAAAACTAGCTTAAAATCTCTCTTGGAAATCGTTGTTTCCTCTCTTGTTTAAATGTGAAAACATTTTAACTTTCGGAAATACTTAGTTCCCGTATAATCTTTTGAAGAAATGAACTTTACTGTTACTCTTACACAACTCAATGCTTAAGTCTTTAAAACATGTTTGGAATGATTGTAAAAGACTTTTGGAAAACTCTAAGAACTCTCTAGACTTGGTTCTTAACTTTTCTTGAGTTTGAATTTTTGGATTCAAGGTTATGATTTGTGTTTACGGATAATTTCTAGATGTTTAGAAGTCATTTAGAGTAGTTAGAATCGATAGGAAGTGTTAGTATACTTTAGAAGGACTCAGGCGGGCTGGTGCGCCATCTCAGCCTTTCTGGCGCAAATGGGACACGCCGCGCCAGGCCATCCCCAAGTGATTTCCTGACGAATTTTTTGACCTTAATTCGATTTAATTTCTCAAGTTCTCTTTAGATTCATATACCCAATACATGTACACAAAAATCTAACTCAAAGCAACTCTAAAAATTGTCACAATTATCTCAAGAACTCATCAATCTTAGCCTAATTCAAGAACGAAACCATATTCAAGAACACACATCAAGAACATCAAACTTCCAACATTTTTAGGATGAATTCACGTTGAAATAAATATGTTTGGCATGTGGGTGAACAAACCCAATGCTATGTGAACCCACATACCTCGTAGGATTGAATCCTTCGAGAAATCCAAAATCAAAATCGTAAGAACTTGATGAATCTTAAACTTTTCTTCTCCTCTCTCCTCCTTGAGTTCTTTCTCCAAAAACCCTAGAGTGATTTGGTGATGCGTAAGCTGAACTAACTTAGTTTAGACCCCAAATAAACTTGTAATAACTAAATAAATTAATTTTGTGTGGAAAAGACCAAAATACCCTGTTAAAATCCGGTTAACTTTCCTTATCTAGACAGTCCAAATTTAAATAGGCATAATTCCCTAATACGAACTCGAAAACAAGCAAACTCGGTGGCGTTGGAAAGATAATTCAAATATATTTCATATGGTATGTTGTAGCCTACCTAACTCATCCTGTGCTAGGAGTTATGGTCGTTTTAAATTCAAGAAAAACTCATACTTAACATAACTTGCCAAATTTCAGATTTCTCATTCTTTTAAAAAATTATTCTTTCTAATTCTAGCTCTTTCAAATAGCAGGGTATTACAATATTTACCCTTGGGAACATTCGTCCGCGAATGAGATTTCTCTTAGTAGGCTAAGGGTGTAACATCTAGCATCCAGCTCAAACATCCAACAAGCAAAATATAAATACAACTAGCCAACTTAAAACAAATGCCAATAAAAGGATTAGTACCTTAATTTGGAACTTCTCCAAACTCAAAGAGATGTGGGTATCTCTTCTTCATGTCCTCCTCAGTTTCCCAAGTAGCTTCCTCAATGAACTGATTTTTCCATAGAACTTTGATTGATGCTACTTCCTTGGTCCTCAACTTGCGAATCTGGCGATCTAGAATTTGAACAGGAATATCCTCATAAGATAAGTTGTCCTTAATACCAATATCTTCATTAGGTATAATAAGTGAAGGACCGCTCATACACTTCTTCAACATCTAAATGTGAAATACCGGATGAACCGCTGCTAACTCTTGGGGTAGCTCTAACTCATAAGCTACGTTGCCAATCCTCTTGGTTATCTTATAAGAACCAATATATCGGGGACTAAGCTTCCCCTTCTTAAAAAACCTTATAACACCCTTCATGGGTGAACCTTCAAGTACACCCAATCATCTACTTCAAACTCTAGGTCCCTTCTTCTAACATCAAACTTTGCGCTGTTTTCAACCTCTCTTGAATAGTCTTAACTTTTTCCGTAGCTTCATCAACTAAGTCCGGTCCTATCAACCCATCTTCACCAACTTCAAACCATCTAATAGGAAATCTGTATCTTCTCCAATAAAGAGCTTCATAATAAGGAGCCATCTGGATGATAGAGTGGTAAATATTATTTTAAGCAAACTCTATGAGAGGTAGGTGATCATCCCAATTTTCCTTGAAATCAATCACACAAGCCCTCAACATATCTTCTAAAGTCTGAATAGTGCGCTCTGCTCGACCATCAGTCTGAGGATGAAAAGCAGTACTCAAGTTCACATTTGAACCCAAACCTTTCTGGAATGACTTCTACAAGTGTACAATAAATTGTGCACCTTTGTCTGAAATAATGGAGAGAGGAACTCCATGAAGTCTGAATACCTATTGAATATATAACTTAGCATAATATTCTGTTGAATGACTAGTCTTTACCGGCAAAAAGTGGGATGATTTAGTCATTCGATCTACAATTACCCAAATGAAATCGTGTTGCCTGCGAGACTGCAACAAATTTGTAATAAAGTCCATATTAATCATCTCCCACTTCCATTCTAGAATCTCTATGTTCTGAGCCATACCACCGGGCCTTTGGTGCTCTACTTTAACTTGTTGACAATTTGGGCACTTAGCAACAAACTCTGTGATACCTTTCTTCATACTATTCCAATATACTTCTCTCAAGTAACGATACATCTTTGTGGAACCCAGATGGATAGAATACGCGAAGCTATGAGCTTCCTCCATGATCCTCTCTTGGAGTTCATCCAATCTTGGTACACACAACCTACCTTGATACCTCAATACATGCACCATCTCTCCCTTGTTCAAAAGCCATTACTTTTTGCTTATGAATATTTGCCTTCAACTCAAGCAAAATAAGATATTGGTCTTGTTTCTCTTTCACTTCTGACACTAATGATGATTCAACCCCATTCATATTACCACTACTCCTCCTTCGATGGAATCCATCAATCGAACTCCTAATCGTGCAAGTGTGTGCACATCTTTCACTAACTCTTTCTTGTCTTCCTCAAAATAGGCAGTACTACACATAGATAATCTACTCAAAGAATCAACAACAACATTAGCCTTACCTGGGTGATAGAGAATATTCATATCATAATCCTTGTGTAACTCCAACCACCTCCTCTATCTGAGATTAAGTTCTTTCTGACCAAACACATACTGAAGGCTCTTGTGATCGGTGAACACATCCACATGAACACCAAAAAGATAGTGACACCATATTTTCAAAGAAAATACTACGACAACCAACTCTAGATCATGGGTTGGGTAGTTCCTCTCGTGAACCTTAAACTTTCTGGAGGCATAAGCTATAACTTGCCATTTTGCATTAACACACAACCCAAACCAATTCTGGATGCATCACAATATACTACAAAACCTCGTGTCCCCTCTGGTAAGGTCAATACTGGGGTAATAGTCAACCATTTTTTCAATTTCTAAAAACGTTTCTCACAAGCTTCAGACCATTGAAACTTAACTGTTTTCTGAGTCAACTTAGTCAAAGGAGATGAAATAGATGAAAATCCCTCGATTAAACTTCTATAATGGCCAGACAACCCCAAGAAACTCCTAATATTAGTTGGAGATGTGGGTCTAGGCCAATTCTGCACTGCCTCTATTTTCTGAGTATCAACCCGAATTCCATCACCGAAAATAATGTGACCTAACAATGCCACAGAATCAAGCCACAACTCACACTTAGAGAACTTTGCATTCAACTATCTATCCTTTAGAGTTTGGAGAACTACTCTGAGATGACTAGCATGATCTTCCTCATTCCTCGAATAGATTAGAATGTCATCAATGAATACGATAACAAACATATCTAAATAAGGCTTGAATACTCTGTTCATAAGGTCCATGAATGTTGTAGGAACATTGTTCAAACCAAAGGACATAACTAGGAACTCATAATGACTATAGTAGGTCCTGAATGCTGTCTTAGGGATATAACTTTCTCTTACTCTCAATTGATGATTGCCAGATCTGAGGTCTATTTTTTTTAAAAAAAGTGGCACCCTGAAGCTGATGGAAAATATCATCAATTCTCAGAAGAGGATACTTATTTTTGATAGTAACCTTGTTCAACTGACAGTAATATATGCACATTCTAAGATAACCATCTTTCTTTCTCACAAATAAGACCGGTGCACCCCAAGGTGAGACACTTGATCGAATAAAACTCTTCTCAAGGAGATCTCTCAACTGCTCTTTTAACTCTTTCAACTCTGCTGGTGCCATTCTATATTGCAGAATAGAGATAGGATGAGTATCGGGAAAAATATCTATACTGAAGTTTATTTCTCTCTCAGGAGGGACTCCAGGAAGATCTGGAAACTCATTAACAACTGAAACTGACTGAATAGGTGGTGTCTCAACATTAGAGTCATTAACGCAGACTAAGTTATAGACACAACCCTTGAAAACTACTTTCTCACCTTAAGGTACGAAATAAAATGACCCTTAGGCACTGTTGAACTACTCCTCCACTAAAAAAATGGCTCATTAGGAAACTGAAACTTAACAACTCGAGTTCTATAATTTATTGAGGCATAACAGGCGTGAAGCCAGCCCATACCTAGAATGACATCAAAATCTACCATATCTAACTCAACTAAGTCAGCCATGGTGCTCTTATGATTTACAACAATGGTACAATCACGATAGACTCTTTCAGCTAGAATAGACTCACCAACAGGTGTAGAAACACTGAATGGATCAATAAGTTGCTTAGGAAGAATATCAAAATTCATCACAATATAAGGAGTCACAAAATATAGACTCTCTCCTGGATCTATCAAAGCATACACATCAAAAGTAAAGATTTTGATCATACCAGTGACAATATCTGGCAAATTCTTTTGTTCTTGGCAACTAGTGATAGCATAAAGACGGTTTATCTCTCTGCTGGTCCCTGAAGTAGCTCTCCTAGGTGCAACTCTATTTGGTGGAGCAACTGAAGAAAATTGAGCTCTATTGCCCTGATTCCCATTAACTTTCCGATTCTTAGGGCACTCTTTCATGAAGTGACCTTCTTGACCACACTTGAAACAACCAGTGGAGTCATCGCGACACTTACCTGGGTGGTTCCTACAACACTTAGCACATGCAGGTGCCCAGTTACCTCCTTGTACCTTTGTTCCTTGGTGCAGGTGCACTAGCGGATGATGGAGCAGATCCCTTATGTTTCTGTTGGAAAGCAGACAGGTTTGCATTACTCTTTTGCTGCCCGAATTTGTTCCTTGTCTTAGTTTTCTTGCTCCTAAACTCCTCTCTGTCCCTTATCTTATGTTCCTCAACCTGCTGCACATGGATCATAAACCTTGCTATATCCATGTCCCCTGTCAACATAACTGCCTTGCCCTCTTTGGTTGACAGACGAGACAACCCCGCAATGAAGAATCTCATCCTGCTCCTCATGTCAGCAACAATCTCTGGAGCATAGCGGGAAAGTTGGGTGAACTTCAGAGTGTACTCATGAACACTCATAGATTCCTACTTAAGGGTGAGGAATTCTCATAACTTGGCTTCTCTTAGTTCACGGGGAAAGAAACGCCCCATAAAAGCACTCTTGAACACAACCTAGATTAAAATCGGTGCATCCTCAGCTCTACCCGTCTTCCACTAGTCAATCCAAGTCCTAGCAACACTCTTTAGTAGATAGGCAGCTAGTTCCACTCGCTCAACATCGACAACGTGCATAACCTTAAAAGCTTTCTGCAGTTCCTCTACAAAGTTCTCTGAATCCTCAGTGACACTTGAACTAGTGAATCTTGGAGGATTCATCCTTAAGAACTCATGGATCCTTGAAGTATCATCCATTTCCTATCGATTCTCACTCTGTCCAACTTGATTGGTCACAACTTGACTCAACATCCGGATAACGTCCCGGAACTCAGCATTGGTGACCTCTCCTTAGGGTTGCACTTTTGGTGCATTAGGTACCCCTTGACCCTATGGTTTTGTCACACCCCAAGTCTACACCCCGGACGTGGCTAGCACTCAAAAACCATTGTTGGCCCCAAGCGAACCCTTGGCCTGGCTAAATACTCAGCAAAATACTTTAAGCATTAATACAAGGATTCAAATGCACTTTACTTAACTGTTTAAAAGATAACTTAGAATGTTTTAAAGATAAAACATTCAACTTAGCCAAAATGACAACTCAAGTCTTATAACACTAGAAATAACAATGTAAAGACAACTAAACTACTGACTGTCTATGAAGCCTCTAAAATAAAGAGGGAGTTCGGGACAAGACCCCTGATTATCCTAACAACTGAAATACTAAAATCAAAGTAAAAAGGAGTCCTTCAGAAAGTAAGGAGGCTAACCAACTGACTGTGAGTGCTCAACTGGATCAATGAGGCCTTGAATGCTGATCTAGGTTACCTGTGTCTGAATCATAATAAGATGCAGGCAAACTGACATTAGTACATTGAATGTACGAGTATGTGAGAGGAATACTAAAATATAATGTAAGATTGAAAAGAATCTGAAAGGAACACTTACCTTGACTTTACTCAAATCATGAATAACTTAGCTCAATATAAAGCAATAATACACATGCAATATATAGAAAGCTTTTTAAAACAGTATAAAACAACTCAGTTTATTAAAAAAAATGCAATAAGAACTCAACTTACTCGTATTAATAAAGTAATGTAATACTGTGGGAAATTCTCTAACTGAAAACAACCACTATGAGCCTAAGTGGTGATACAACGTCTTGCACACGCTGCCAGAACTGTCCTATACTTTGCCGTCATATAGAACGCCTTAACTAAGTGGATCCACTAGTCTATGCTAAAAAACACTTAAGGAATCATCTAAAAAGTATGATCCTTAACTACCCATGATGGTTACATGGTTTATGGAGACTTGAGTTATTATGAGCTCGCATCCCCATATCGGTGCTCAATACTACTCCCAAAATATACTTAACTCATTTGTTTTTAAAACAAAACTTATTTCTTTGGTTTGAGATAATTACTCAAAACTTAGCTTAAAAGCTCTTTTGGAAATCGGTGTTTCCCTTCTTGCTCAAATGTGAATATATTTTCAACTCTTGGGAATACTTAGTTCCCATATATAATCTTTGAAGAAATGAACTTTACTCTTACTCTTTCCTCAACTCAAGCTTAAGTCTTAAAATAAAGTTAAAACATTTGTGAAAGACTTTTGAAATACTTTATGAACATCTCTTGACTTGATTCTTAACTTCTAGACTTGACTCTTAACTTTCCTTGAATTTGAATTTATGGATTTAAGGATTGTGATTTGTGATAGAAAGGATCTCATGATATCTATGAGTGTTTTAAGATAGTTAAACATGAGAGAAGATCAAGAAATCATTGTCTGGAAGCAGGTCTGCGACGCGGAGATGTATTGAGATATTTGGTCGCGAAAATAAATTTTAAAGCAGAACGGTCCGTGACCGTCCTGCGATGCGAAGAAACATTTCCCAAATCTGAGGAGCAGGTTCGCGACGCGGACCCAGTGTCCATATTCGCTAGAATTTTTCCTTCTTCATTTTCCAGTCCCAATTCGCCTAAACTCGACTTTTTTTCTCAAATTCTCTTTAGATTTAGATACCTAGCAATTGTAACCAAGAACCTAAGTCAAAACAACTATAAAACTCGACGCGATGATCTCAAGAACTTCTCAATTCAGCCCAATTCCAGAACGAAAATAAATTCAAGAATACATATTAAGAACATCAAATTTTCAACCTTTTTAGAATGAATTTTGCTGAACTAAACATGTCTGGCGTGTGGGTGAACGAACCCAATGCTACAAAATTCTCACATTCCTCGTAGGGATTAACCCTTGGCGAAATCCACACAAAAATCTCCAAGAACTCGACGAACTATGAACTTTTCTTCTCCTTTCTCCTCTTTTCTATTTTCTCCAAGCCCTAACATAGTTTGGTAAAATAGTGAACTAATCTAATTCTGATTAGATCCTAACTTAATTACCAAAAAACGAAATAAAACAATTGGGCAAGGAAAAAACCAAACTACCTTTTAAAAATCCGGATTGGACTTTCCTTATCCAAACAACCCAACTTCCAATGAACATATTTCACTCATACATTCTCGGAATCGCGCAAACTTGGCGGAGTTGGAAATATAATTCAATGATATTTCCTACGGTACTAGAAGAACACCTAACTCATCCTTAGCTAGGAGTTATGGTCGTTTGAAGTTGACCAAAAACTATACTTAACATAACTTAACCAAATTTCCAGATTTTCCATTCTTTCCTAAAATGACTATTTCCAATTTTTTAACTCTTCCTAGTTCTTTCAAATAGAGAGATTTTACAGGTTCAACATTCCTCCTAGCAGGACGACCTATAACATCTCTTCATGGAGACATGATCTAAAAGACACGCGCAAGCATGAGTTTGAAGGAAAATTTATAGAGGTTAACTCTATTGCACGATATGATTATGAAAGAAGTGAGATAGTTCCTAATGTTGCAGCCTCCTAATTATAGATGTGATGCGCTTCACACTGATAACTAGGACTCTACAGACACGGCTTTATAGACACCCTAGAACTCTTGAACTATGGGCTCTGATACCAAATTTGTCAAGCCCCGAGCCTACACCCTGTGCGGGATTGACACTCGAGAACCATTGCTGGCCCAAAGTGAACCCTTGGCCTGGTTAGACTCTCACATGAAGACTTTAAGCATTAATAAGAAAATTCAAATGCAATTTAGACACGGCTGTCTCAAACTAAACTTAGAATGTTTTAGAAATAAACATTCAACTTAGCCAAAGTAGAAACTCAAGTCTTAACATAAACAACTGAAAATGGAAAAACTAAAGAACAAATAACTAACTGTTGTTATTGAACCCAAACGTTAAAATCCATGCAAAAAATTCCTTCTACGATGATGCCTCTAAACTATGAGGGATGTGGGGACAAGACCCCCCATCATCCTAATAACTGAAAATGCTAAAAACAATGTAAAAGGGGGATCCTCCGGAAAGTAAGGAGGCTCACCAACTGACTCTGAGTACTCGACTGGATCAACGAGGTGCTGGATATTGATCCTGATTACCAATATCGGCATCATAAAATGATGCATGCCAAATGGAATTAGTACATTGAATGTATGGGCATGCGAGGGGAAAACTAAAAATGACATAAACGTGAACTGAATTCTGAAAGGAACACTTACCTCAATTTTTCTCAACTCAAGTATACACAACTCAATACATAAATAAACAACAGTAAAGATGCAGTTTATATAAAGAATTTAGACAATGGGTAGCAACTCAATGTATTAAAAAAATACAATAACAACTCAATATATATAAATAAAATAAAGAAATTTACTTCTGTGGGAGTTTGTTTAACCGACAACCATCATTATGAGCTATGTGATGGTACAACATCTCGTCCACACTGCCAGAACTGTCCTATAACTTGCCAGGATATAGAACACCTCAACTAAGTGGATCCACTAGTCTATGCTAAAAAGCATTAAGGGATCATCCAAAAAGTATGACCCTTTCTACTCACGATGGCTACATGGTTTATGGAGACTTGAGTTATTATGAACTCGTCCCCATATCAGTGCTCAATACTACTCCTAAAATATGCTTAGCTCATATGTTTAAAAACATAACTCTTTCTCTAGTTTGAGATTATCATTCAAAAACTTGCTTAAAATCTCTCTTGGAAATCGTTGTTTCCTCTCTTGTTTAAATGTGAAAACATTTTAACTTTTGGGAATACTTAGTTCCCGTATAATATTTTGAAGAAATGAACGTTACTCTTACTCTTACTCAACTCAATGCTTAAGTCTTTAAAACATGTTTGGAATGATTGTAAAAGACTTTTGGAAAACTCTAAGAACTCTCTAGACTTGGTTCTTAACTTTCCTTGAATTTAAATTTATGGATTCAAGGTTATGAATCATGTTTATGGATGATATCTAGATGTTTGGAAGTCATTTAGAGTAGTTAGAATTGATAGAAAGTGTCAATACACTTTAGAAGGACTCAGACAGGCTAAACGACAAAAAATGGGTGGGGCAGATGACCCGAACATGTTCCTAGCGTGGGGCAAGGGTTCCTAAATTACTGGGACTGGTTTTGGGTGCACTGCTGGCACGTCGCCCCAGCCTCTCTAGCGCAAATGACGCGCCAAGCCAGGCCCTCCCCAGGTGATTTCCTAACGAATTTTCTTCTCGTTTTCTGATTTTAATTCAATTTAATTCGATTCTTTTTCTCAAGTATCTCTTTAGATTCACATACCCAATACATGTACACAAGAATCTAACTTAGAGCAACTCTAAAAATCGACACAATTATCTCAAGAACTCATCAATCTCAGCCCAATTCAAGAACGAAAGCATATTCAAGAACACATATCATGAACATCAAACTTCCATCCTTTTTTAGGATGAATTCACGCTGAAATAAACATGTTTGGAACATTGGTGAACAAACGCAACGGTATGTGAACCCACATACCTCGTAGGATTGAATTCTTGGTGAAATCCAAAATCAAAATCGCAAGAACTTGACGAATCTTGAATTTTTCTTCTCCTCCCTCCTCTTGAGTTCTTTCTGCAAAAACCCAAGCATGATTTGGTAATGCGTAAACTGATCTAACTCAGTTTAGACCCCAAATAAACTTCTAAAAACGAAATAAATCAATTATGTATGGAAAAGACCAAAATACCCCTTTAAAATCCAGTTAATTTTCCTTATCTTGACAACCCAACTTCTAACGGGCATAATTCCTTCAGCAAACTCGAAAATGAGCAAACTCGGTGGCGTTGGAAAGATAATTCAAAGAAATTTCATATGGTATCTTGTAGCCCACCTAACTCATCCTGCTCTAGGAGTCAAGGTCGTTTGAAGTTGACCAAAAACTCATACTAAACATAACTTGCCAAATTTCAGATTTCTCATTCTTTTCAAAAATGGTTCTTTCTAATTCTAGTTTTTTCAAATAGTGGGGGTGTTACACTCCATGATAGATGGGATAACATTTTTGTTATGCTTCCTTAGCCTTCATATCCTTTTTATGACATGATTTCAAATAGGGGAAACTCTGACAGGAACACTTGCAAGGCTCCATATGCAAGCAAGAGAATGAGTAAAAGCAAGGGAAAGGTCCCAATCACAAAAAAGGTCCCTCGAAGTTATTTCATTGGTTCCTCTTGTCCCTGCAATAATGAGGACAAAATGTGTTTCTTAGTGAGGACTAAGGCCCTATTATATCAAGTATCGAGATTCTCGGTCATTCACACTAGATAAGAGTTTTAGTTTAGCTGGAAGTGGAGAATGTCCCCCCAACATCAACAAGCAACTCTCTAAGAGGGAGTGGTCATAATTCTTGGATATACTTAAAGGATACTATCGAACTTGGTGCTAGAGTTTTATGCATCCTATCAGGTAAGACTAAACTCAATGAAGCACCTAAGGAAGATTGAAGATTTCCCTTACTTACCCTCTGTCATGGTAACAGGGAAAGAGATCAATATTACCGATGATGCCATAAAATATATTTATTGAGGTACAAAAATATCTTCAGGGATGGTGTTTGTGGAGAATCTTTCTACAAAGAGACACCAGTTACAATGGGTGGATAACATAATTATTATTGGTTATCCACTATGGGACACCTTAGGTGGTGAGATGCCTAGATAAGAATTTTGATTTGAAGACAAAATGTGGCTTAATTTTGTTTGCTCCAATTTCATGCCATCCAATAATGATTAGAAATTTACCCTTGACACATCTATCCTGATTGCTTGAATTATTTCAATGATACATGTGAAATTTGGTGAGATATTTATAGTCCAAATTAAGAGGAAAATTCATCTGCCTGTACTTTCAATGCCCCTTCCTATGTTTATTAGCAAGTTATGTGATAGAGAAGATGTGCCAAACTTCAAATTTGACAGGTCTCTCCCTGCTACCGGTGTGCTTGATATTAAGAAGAAACAGGATATGGAAGCTCCAAGGTGAAGAAGAGAAAGTTACAAAACTTGGGTACATCCTACAGTTCACTTGATCTTGAGACTACAGGAGCTACTGTTAGCACTAGTGAGACCTCCCATCAAGCATGCTCTAGATACTCCGAATCCCACAATGTCAGGAAATGTCTTTATAGATTAAGGCATTCTAGGCCCTCACGACCTCCTTATTTCTTTATACTGATTGGTCTCCTGAATCTGGCTGACATGACTTATGCTAGTGACAATCAACTAATTAAATTGGCTAAAAATCTCCGAGCATTCATCAAAAGGTATTTAAAAAATGCGATGTAGATGTTTTTGATAGCCTTAAAAATTTATGCCCCATAGTTTATGTTGTTGAAGGGTCGGTAACTTTGATGCAGGCAGACAAGAACAAGGTGAAGGGTAATTCCCCCATGACCACTAAATATGAGCTTGTTGGATGAGTTTATGGATGAACTTTGTGAGACTAGGGGCCCGTTTGATGACTTGCAAGGACGTTTGGGAGATGATAAAGACGATTTGACAGAGAATCCTGTGCTATAGAATGAATATAGTCACAACCCAATTTAGCTCTTTTAGCATGGACAAGAAAGCTAGTGCATATTTATTGACAGAGGGTTTGGTTCGAGTCTTTGGCTACAACAGACTCCTGCAAGTGCGGGGCTGGACCTAACTCACAAGCGGATTGACAAGATGATGCTTTAGAGTAGCGAGCACAAGGAGTTTTTTCATCTTACCTTCAATTTATTTAGCATTAGGGAAAATATCATTTTTAGTTGGGGTTGAGCATTTATGTTAATGATTGTTGTTGCCCTTGCAGATATTGAATGTTTAAGTCTGCCACATTTTGATTGCCCTTGTCAAGCTTGATTGCAATTTTTGATACAATTTGTCCCTCAGACATGTCTTGGATGATGTGTTATTGTCCTTGTTGGGCCTTTATTTTGTTATGCTTTATTTTATGCCTTTCTCAGGATTGATATTTTGATTATGGATGTGAGTGATGCCATAGCGTCGGGTTAGTCTTACATACCAACCATCTTACTACTCGTGCTTCGCAAAATGCGCTTAGTGCCTTTTCCAAGCCTCATTCTCAAATGATCCATGAGTGCGTAATTCATTATCGCCTTTCTATAAATCTCCCGACCCATTTTATGTGGCATCCCTTATCTTGTATTTATCCTAAAAATAATTTCACCTTATATAATTATAAATAATTTAACTTTAAATTCTCATTTTATCCTAAATGAAGTGATTTACAACCACACAAATATCTATGGACTGTTTTAGACCATAAGTTTTAAAAGTCTTCAATTTATTTTCCTGAAATGCCACATAAAATGGGATGGAGGGAGTAATAGTTAGTTTTAATAAACTTTGAGGGTCTTTTTATACCATGGTTCTTTCTGTAAGAGCAATTTTTTGTCAAACTAGGTAATATTTACCTATGATAGATTGAGAAATGATTTTCTTAAGGGAAAATGACAAGTTTTAGTTTTTATTTTGAGTCCGTTTTGCATTTGCCTCGAACAGGACCACCAAAAGTTCTCTTGGCAAATGAATTCAGAAATCGAGAAAAGAGGGAAAAATAAATTTGAAATACATTCTCTTGTCATGAATTTTTAAAAACTCTTTGTAGGATTTTTGTTTCGCAAATGAGTTGTGCGCTGTGCGAAATTAAGAATACCTTGTCAAAAGTCATTCTTTCCAATTGGTTTTGAGATTAACTGTTAACTCCTTGTGATTGTGATGGCTTGTGTGGTAAGTTATTAGTTTGTTTTTATGTATACATGACATCTAGAACTTTCTCCGAATGTGATTCAAGGCAAAATATTGGATATTGCTTAGCTTGGAAGATAACCTTATCCACTCTTTGAATAGTCAGTTTACCAAAAAGTTCCATCCCTTAACATTATATTGATCTTAGTAAACCCCTTTGAGACTTTAACCTTTTTCTGGCAACCATGTTACACACTTTTACCCTTCTTGAATCTTTTTTGGCACCCATTTTCCCCTAATTTCTAGTGAAGACAATGTATGCTAATAACTTAGGCTAACCATGTCCATTATGTAATCATAACAAATCATCAATAAACACAAGGATATTGACAAAATTATATTCAGAACAAAGCTTAAATATGGGTAAAATATAGTGTTTGAATGCACTAATACACCCAAATCAATAATCCCATGGTTGTCAAGGCTCCATCAATAGCTCTACAAAGAAACAACAGCTCTACAAAGAAACAACTACTCCTAATAGTTCAAATAGAGCTCTAACAAGCTAGCACACAAGTCTTGTTTGGGCTATCGAGGCCACCAAGATATCTGATAAAGCATAACCATTATACGAGCCATTAAGGCTACCATGATCTCTATACAAAAGCTAAAATAAGTATATACACTATGGTTCAGGACACTATGTCGTTGAATAGGAGTAATCTAATTAATAAGTTGAAACGAATATTAAACTTTAGACAACCAACAAACATGTCCAACAAAGCCAATAAAATGTCTATACGACCCAAAACACCAATTTCAAGCTTCTCTTAATACAATACTTTGTTGGAATAGGGCACCGACCTATCCAAAAGCTATAAATAGTAAAACATGCAAACCTCGAAGACTCTGGCGCTTGGAAGGAAATGAGTCAACCAATTCATTGAAAGCTTGATTGTGCTACCTAGAGGATCTGTCTAGTCATCGGAGAGGATCTGTCTAGTCATCGGTCAGGATCTTCAAGCATGAATATAGTGCCACCTAGGCAAGCGGCGTTAGTATAAAATTATATACCGACCATGTTAGACAAACAAAAAGAGCACGAGTTAAATAGAAGTACAATATCTTACCTTTCTTTAGTAAGACAAGAGATAAACAAGTAGCAAGCAATAAAATGACTTGGCCCCATAAGACCACCTGGTAAAAATAACAAACAATCACCACCTTAGCAAGTATTAACAACCACTAAGTACCTCCACTAGTCCCCTTACATAAACCTTAGTGATCATCTGAACTGAACGATCTACTCGTCTTCTAGGTACATATCATCTTAGGATCTTTGGTAAAATCTAGTGTTGCCCCATAGGTACAATCTCTCCTTAACGTAGGTATTTTTTGCTCATCCTGTAGGTATGGTCTTCCCATATATTAGTGATGGTAGGCTCATCCAGTAGGCGTGGTTTGCCTAGCCCATAGGCTTAGTGTAGCTACCTAGCCCGTAGGCTTACTCTACCTGGCTCATAGGCTTAGTGTGTCAATCAACTTTTTAGCTCAAAACCTATCATGACATGAGATTACCCCTAGTCATAACATGGTGCTTAGAGCCACAAGTGACCCTAACTAACCCGTGGTCTAGTAAGACACTATGATTCAACATAAACAATTGAAATATTGATGCAAAAGATTAGTCTATAAGAATTCAAATACTTAAATATAAAATATTTGATTATGAATAAAAGATTATACTAAGTCTGACTGTTAAAAATTCTCTACTAATATGAGTTGGTAGGACAAGCCCTAACTAACTCTAGCTATCTGAAAATTAAAAACTAATTAACTGAAATAAATATAAAGGGTTGTATCAGAATATGAGGACTCACCAATACTCTTGCCGTGTTGACTAGAGATCGTACTAACCGTGAGCTATTGTAAAATAATATAGCGCGAAGAGTATGTGATCAATACTTTGAATGTACTGAGTATATAAGATATGCATGATAAAATAATAACTGATCATATTAAATCTAAAATACTGAATTGAAATAACATGAAGTAATGCGATGACCAAGCAGTAAAACATATAAATAGTGAGTACTGAAAGTGTAGTAACTGACAACAAGGCCATGTAATAACTGACACCGAACTGTGGGAGCTACTACTAATTGACATATAATCATGTTAGATAACATGAAGTTTGATGTATAATCCCCATCAAAAGGGACTAGTATATTTTGCTAGAGTATAAGGATGATCTGAGATAATATGGTACCCCTAAGATAATATCTATAAAAAATTAAGGAGTCAATCCTAGTTTGGCGGGTGACCCTCATAATCCTACGGTGGCATATAGTTCTGGATCTTAGAGATTTCTACTAAAGATCTATGTCCTTAACTAACGGGTGATCCATCATCCCTAAGTTGTCTCGGTGGTAAGTAAAACTCCCAATGGAAAATATAATGATAAACTGAAAATAGTAATCATATGATAATATTGAATGATATTGATAAACTAATAACAACTGAGTAGATCATGAATTTTGATAAAAACATATAATATTAGAGAGATACTTTATTTGAAAGCATCTTAAATTCTGAAATCTAATAATCTTTGACATACATCTAAAATTACATAGTTCTGAGACATGAAAATATTTACATTTTGAGGGTTAATGAAAATATTGTTTAGATTACTGCATTATAGTTTGAAAAAAGATAATTTAACTATTCATGAAGAAGAATGTGAAATAAGGTAGAAATCATGATTTTCATAAAACCTTAACTGTTATAGAAATCAGGAACTGTGAAACTAAGTTTTATTTGATACTCAATGGGTGAAAAGAAACCTATTGATGAAATTCCACATACCTAGAAGAAGACACTAGCTTGAATTCTTGTATTGAAACTTTAAGATGAGGAACCCTAGTTTTTGCTTGAGAGGAACCTTGAATGAGAAATATAGGATTTCTGAGTGCTTAGGTGGGAATGAGTGGGTTTGATCGAATAATTCTTCTAAAACACTCTTAGGATATGCCAAAATGACATAGTATATGGATTAAAAGAGTGGAAAAAGACAAAAATAACTCTAGCTAAAAATTGACTTCGGCTGGTTCTACGAGGCCATCTTCAGTTCGTGGTTCAATCTATGAAATGTAGATCTTTGTCTGTAGAACTCAAGATGAAATACAATTTTTGAATTTTGATCTATGGGATGCATAAATGACCGTAGTCCCTTTAGCAATCCATATAACCCATTCGTAAAACTTACGCTAAAATCCATATTTGAGGACTTTGTTCTATGAACCAATCTACGACATGTACAAGGAATTATGAACCATGGTTTGGGTCCACAAATCTCAGTCAGAAATTCATGCTTCTGATGTTGATCTACAAGCCTCATCTATGGCCTATGGTTTCATCTACGATCCATAGATGTTGCTCGTAAATCTCAAAAAATTTAAGAGTCTAAAATAATTTGATTCCCATGATCTGATCTGGACCTTAGAGCTTGTTAGGTGTTACAATATGTACCTTGTAACACCTTGGAAATTGGAAATTTAGTTGGAAAGGCAAAATTTTCTGAACGTGTGTTGATACAGTTCTTACGAAACCCATCTACGGTTCGTAGAAATTTCTACGGGTCATACAAGGCACTCGTAGAACTTGTGTTAAGTTTTTGGAAAATTTCACGTCTCTGATTATAGTCAATGATTCACTAGGATGCTTTGTAGGACTTTCTGTGGGCCGTAAGAGGTGCCTGTAAAAATTTGTTTGGACTTTGTTAAAATTGGACTATGATTTGGGTTCTACAAATGGGGTCTACGAGTCGTAGAAAGTTTGACGGACTGTGGAAGGGGTTCGTAGAAATTATTCCAAATTTAGGCCCAGTAATGTGTTCCACTGCTGACTATGAACAATTGACAGCTAACGATTTCTACTTTACTAAGCCAGTTCAGTTAGTTAATGTCTATGCTTGAAATGAAAAGAAAGGGGAGGGGGTCGCCCAAGGATGTGGAGATAAGGTGGAAGATAAAAAAGCTATATTTATAATAATAAAGAGAATCTATTCAAATTCATATTCGAACATGGGATTATCTACTATAATTGACTGAAAAACAAACCAATCTACTCTCTTGGTCTCCCCCTATAAATTGAGAAATCACAAGTGAAGAAGAAATCATTGCGTAGAAAGTCGTGCTTACTATCTCCTCCATCGTTATTATGTAAGAGTAAAAGAGAGAAAACCTTACTTTTAGGTAGTGGTCTAAACTCTAAGAAGTGAATATTAAGCTAATCAGACGATATGCTTAATATATGCAAGTCAAACATTGATTTTTGGAGTTTGGAATAGAATGGGAAGAAGCGTGGTAGAGGAATTGGTCAACTCATCAAGCTTATGACCTGAAGATTGCAGGTTCAAATCCTGTCCCCACCTAATCAGTGGAATATCTTTCACTAGCATAGAAGGCAGGTCCCAACCCATCTACAAAATGGGGCTTGTATTCAATCTTGGTTGGATCCATCTCTTTATAGGGTGATTACACTAGTAGTTGTGGAACACAAATGACCATTTCTGTCACTATTGAATTCCAACTTAGAGCTCCTTTCCTTAAAGTCAAGTGGTTTTAACCCCTTCTACTCTAGACTATAGTGTGCCTATTTTGAGCTTTTCACAACCAAAGTCAAAGGTTTGTTGGTGGCAAGATCGGCATGCCTTCTAGTTGTAGTTCACTTTTAAGCGCACCGGAACTACTCATAGTCGTCTATTTACAAGTTTGCTCTATCAATTCATTTTTCCTCTTTCTATTGCACTCTTAAACTATTTGCTTATGTAGTGTGTGAAGTCTAACTAATGGAAAGTGCCTACGAATTAGTTACAAGAAAGTATCCTTTCACATCAGGAATAAAAACCGTTAAGGATGTACTTGATTTTCCTTTTTTTCGTTGAGATTGAGATGGTATGAAGCGCACCGCTTGTCTATCCTATGCTTTGCAAGCCTACATAAGGTAAAAGATCGAAAAGAATGCATTGGATGGATGGTCGGACTTTGAGAAGGAAGGACACTTTGAGAGGTGAAAGGCACGGATCTCCGATTGGGTTTAATATTTAAGTGATGGTACCTCGACCTCAAATCAATATCAGAGAAAATAGAAACACCCTGCAACTAGTCAAACAAATCATCTCTATGAGGTAAGGGGAACTTATTCCGTATGGTAACCTTATTTAACTGCAGTAATCTATACACATCCTCATACTACCATCTTTATTCTTTACAAAAAACTAGATCACCCCAAGGGGAAACACTAGGATGAAAAAATATGTTTATCAAGTAGTTCCTAAAGCTGAGTCTTAAGCTCTCTCAACTATGCCGGAGCCATACAATAGGAAGGAGTATATATTAGGTGAGTACCCGGCTCCAAATCAATACAAAAGTCTAGTTCCCTATCCGGGGACATACCAGGAGGGTCTGTAGGAAACACCCCCAAAAATTATGAAACCACATGGATATACTCAATGAAAGGAGACTCTACACTAACATTGTGAATATGAGCCAAATAGGCCAAAATACTCCGCCCTACTAATTCGCTAGCCCAAATAAATGATATGATCTTTAATTGCTTAGGCATGTACACCCCTTCCCACTCTAAGCTTTCCCCCCCATGGATATATAGAGTCACTATTATAGCATTACAATTTAACACAAAAAAATATGGGGACAACTAAGTCATACCCAAGATCACATCAAAGTCTAGCATATCTAATATGACTAAATCCATAGAACAATCACGATACACATCGGTTACTACAACCGAATCTCCAACAAAGGTAGCAACATAGATAGGGGCATCAAGGGTATCACAAATCAAATCAAGTCCCAGAGCAGAAGATCTTTGATACATAAGAATAAGTAGAACCTAGATTAAACAACACGGTAGACATCTGATCACTAACAAGAATAGTACCTGTTATCACACCGTTTGATGCCTCAACTTGTGGTGTTCATGGAAATGAGTAACACTAAACTCCTTCATCATTATTGCCAATCCCCTTTCCGGGCTGCACCACTCCTCTCCCTGCATTACTAATACCATGGCCTCTGCGGCCTCCCTGATCATCTTCTCATCAACACTGTGGACGTCCACTACCATGATTACCTCCACCCACAAAATTCACTAGCTATATAGCATTACAGAAAAAGGAATGAAACTTAGCCTCATAAGCAGCAACATTCATGTTGCCTTGCTCATGAACCATGAAATCATCCTTATTCTTTTTCCTCAAAGTACGAGGAACATACTTCTATAAGAATAAAACATGAAACTATGCCCAAGTCAGTGCTGGCATAACCGATGATCGACATTGCACAAAAGATCTCCACCACTGCTTTGCCTCACCTTGAAGCTAAAAAGTTACAAACTCAACCCGATGTTGTTACACAATGCCCAACTTATGTAGCCTCTCCTAGCAATCCAAGATTTACTAGAATGCATCCTCACCCTCAGAACCATGAAACACTGGGGCTTAAGCTTTAAGAACTTGGTCTATATCTCATGTTCTGTGATAACGATAAAATTACTTGTAGAACAATTAAAAAAGTAATCAATCATTAACCATCTATTTACCCAACTTATGTGGTCGTGTCAAATCCCACAGGGAGTTGTATATGAAAGAATTCAATTACGATGTCAAAGAGTGATCTTTCCATTATAGCTAGATGGTGATAAGTGTGTATAAATTTCAATTATCAAATTAAGTTTGTTTAATAACCAATTTTGACAAAATAAACTAAAGCAAATGTTTAGCAAGCAAGCAAAGTAACAATCTAGGAGTGTTCAGAAGTGGGTATCAATTTCAAAAGATGGATCAATGTGATTGCTCAATAACATTAATTACCCATGTATAGGTTGAGTCAATTTGAAACACACATTGCACTTCTCAATCACAACATGCTTATACTTCTCAAAGACTCCCATGTGCAATCTACTAAGAAACCCATTACCTTGACATATATATTTTCTCTCGAGCAAGTCTAGCATTGAGAGATGAAACCCAAAGTTTATTTCTCAAGTAAATAAGGTATTCAAAACTAATATGCAAGCATCAAATCAATTACCCACTTCATAATCTCTCTCAAGCAATATATGAAGATCTAAAGTAGAACAAAGTTTGCAAACTCAATTCATAAATTAACAAATGATAATCAATTCGAATCCATGGAAATTAAAGTAAAACAAAGCAATACACAATATTCCACCAATTTAATCAAAACCCAACTTCATTTGCACACCCCTAGAATTGAGATTTTAGCCAATCATACTAAAAGTAATAGAAATTATATAAAAAATATTCTTTGCCATGGAATTATTGATTTACAACTTCAAGTCTAGAGACCCACTTCCAAATTCCACCAAAAAATGGGTTACAAACTTGCTTCTCACTCAAGAAAATATAAAGTTCTATTCTACTCTAGTTTCGAAGAGTCTAAGTGTAACAACCCTCTCGGAAGGATGCTACTACTTAACAAAAAAACTAATATAATACTTGCACATTTAAAAGGGGTTAATCTAAGATATATAAATTATAATTCAATAGAGAAATTTAGCCCAAAATAACAAGTGAAAGGTATAAAAGCTTGTCATTTAGAGATTTAGTTTATCTCAAATTTAAACAAGACAAGAGTCCCAATTTATGTCGGAAGAATCTTTTAAATTAATTTTAAAAATACGCTAAGAGATTTTCATGTATTATCTATACTACTACAAGACACATTATCAATCATTACCAACTTCGGGGTATCGAAGGTTGATTGGTTCATGCTTCATACAATTCTTCAAAATAAATTGTAAATTTAATACATTACAAGACTTGGGTTTACACACCCCAAAATAGTAAAATATGTAGTAATACTTATTTTACAACCCATGGTAACATGATAAAATTAGCCTTCAAAATTTCATGAAAATGTACAACATATAGATCATGTACAAGTCCGAAGATTTATGCAAACAATAGATGCCTATATGCAAATGTGATCTTCCCATAATGCTCTTAAAACTCCGTCTCCAATGGCCAACTTCAAGTATCCCTTCGAACGTTCCCTATGATAGAAACAACTGTCACTACACATAAAGCTTAGTGGTGTAAACACTATATGCGTGTAGCTGCTAGATTCACCAAGTTACCTTTCAAAAGTTATGGGCAGCACAGTTAAAACATAATAAATCAATCAAGTGAACAATATATTAAGGGTATCAAGTTCTATATTTAAAGATCCAAGTGTCAAGAACACTCATAGCAGCATTTCCCAAGAGATCCAATACCAAGGCTCACCCAATAAATACATCATACCGTCACACCTAGCATAATCAAGTATCAAGAAGGACCGAAGCCTTGTATCAAGAAGGGTCAAAGCCCAATAATCAAAAGAATCAAGAGCCATATTAAAAATGGCTTCCTAGTTCATACTTAAAATGGACAACTTCCATACTTAAGACGAACCAAAAATCCAGAGTCAAGATGGAAAATAATCCGAATCAATAGCATGCCAATAGAGACAAATTCAAATCCAAAAGAAGGACAAAGTCCCAACAAGAATGCCAGGTGATCAAGCAATCCATACGAGTGGGTGAGTTACACAAATGTCTTGAAAGTCTCAGATAATACCAATACGACAATACAACGTGACAAGAAGTAACCAAGGTATCGAGATAACCCTTCAAATATACAAGCAGATAACAAGAGTACAAGTACAAGTTTATACTTAAACCTCGAGCTTTAGCATAGAAACAGTCCAACAAAACTTCAAGAGTTCAAACCGTAGGCCGACCAACATATCAAGGTCCTCAACTTGTACAAGAGTATATGTAAACTTAAAAATACAATTAAATAACTTCTTTAACTTCTATTAGCTCAATAGTGTAACGTAAAACATGATCATAATCACAAGTAAGCCTAGCATGTACAAATACAACTATGCTCCCAAAACAGTGAATCTGTCCAGCCTGGTACCCCAAGTCGCAACATTGTTTTGAAAAGGAAAACGGCAAAACTGGACTGTATATCCTTCATGAAAGATGTAGGTACATCTCTTAAGGTAGCAAATATTCAAGAATCACCAAAAATATATTTTGTACAAAAAGATATAATCAAAACACTGACAGTTGATCATACAAGATTTATAATTCCAAAATCTGGACATAACTTGTCCTATGTTGCGTCCCATATTTCGAATCCATAACAGCTTAATTAGAGTTTTACATAAACATAAGAGTTATAGGTATATGAAGTAGCTTTCCAAATCATATTTATTCACTGTAGACAAAGTTCCATAGAACGAGATATACTTAAAATACTAAACACTACCCAGATCAGAAACAAATTTCATCACTTACCCAAGAGAAGGGTGTGTCTCGAATTCCAGCCAAAAGGAACAAGTTTTTCTCTGGTCATTTTGTGAGTAATATGACTAGAGAAATTTCTCCAGGTTTCTTAGAGTTAAGGAACACAAAATGTTATAGAGGAGGTGTGAGAATATATGTTATAAAAGTGATGTTTATCACTTATAGATATAGCTGAAAGCAAAGTTGGCTGCCCAAAAGTAAAAAAGTTGGCTGCCCAAAAGAAAAAAGGCTGGCTGCCCAAAATGTATACATATATACCTCACCTCCCTTTCAAGTTATAAGTATTTCTAATTAGAATATTACGTAAATACCCTAATACAATCCCTTTAATTACGATCACAATTTATGTTAAGTAAGTCTGCAAATATCACAAAATTTCAAGTTCCCATAATGAGAATAAAATATACTGTAGTAATTAAGCAATGGTGTATCGACATGCGACTCTTGGTTAGTATTTAGGGGTGTTACACTAAGATCCAAAAATGTATGATCAAATATGTATTTTTCTCTTTCTTTTCAGTTATTTATATTTTCCTCAAAACTCAGAAAATATTTCATTAATTGACTCAATCGGCGAGGTTAGTTGGACTCGCTGACTTGATCATCTCCTTGCATTTTTTTGTCTTCAGGCTACTGAACCGTAGTTGGAGAACTCGATGGAGGTCATCGTTCACATTTGGCGAGTCACTGATCACCACCCATGCTCGCCTTTTTGTCCTTCAATTTAGTCCAACCATTTTGTCAATTTTGGCAAGCAACAATTATCTCGCCAACAGGGCCGACCTACCTTGAGCTTTTTAGTCGAAGACTCTATCAATTTCGGTGAGGACTCGCCCGTTTGGCAAGTTGTTGAGTGCCTTTGGCGAGAATCAACTTAACATTTTCGCCCTTTTTTTATATTTTAACCTTTTTGCATGATTTCATCCTTGCCTTGTCCTTAAACTTCCAGATCTTCAAAACAACAATAAATCATCAGATATGGACATAAAAAGGCATTGAGAAAACTAATTGTTGAACTAAAAGGCCTCAAATAAGTCAAAATCTCCAACTCATCTATACCCAACTTAAACTTTTGATTGTCCTTAAGTAAATCAAGAATTTAATCAGTTGAACAAAGGTGTCAACAGTAGTAGTTCTTGTGAGCCAACATGTAAGTGCTATCACTAGGCTAATATCAAGTTTATGCAATTTTCAATTATACTAAAAAATCTTCAAATGATGACTACCCGCTATCAATCTAAGCTCAAGCTCACATATGGTCACTCATGATACAAATTTATACTTCAACAAAAGTGTTCAAGTGCCCTCACAAAAAAGACAATTCCTTGCTCTAACAAAGCACATCGACAATGAATTTACGAATCAACGTAAACGCTCACTCTCTTAAAGAGAAATGCATGCAGGTTTCAACCCATAGACTTGCCCATATTTTCCAATCATCGCATCACCCAACTTTATCAAGATCTCAATGGTCTTTTTCAGGCTTGTAATGGGGATGGGGGTAAAGTTATGATCAATTTGGCTTTCTGACTTAACCTTTTCGAAGAATTGTTGTTTTCAACTACCTCTTCTCATGCTCTTTATTTATTTTGACAAAGAGACTCAACCTCAAGTAATTCACAACATTCATTTCTTATTCAACTCATCAGGAACCATTTTTATTCTATCATACCACAAAGACAATCAAGACATTACTTTGCAAAACACCTTTTCATTTCTTATTCTATTCTCCATTTTTATATGGACGGGTTCCATCTTTTTGCCACAACAACCAAAGGTGATTCTGATGCTTCTATTTCACTTGGAATCTTTTATCCTTCCTTACCACACCTCTACATTAGGCTTTTGGCCTAATTTTGCTATTGAAACAAATCAATGCTTCATAAAGGATTTATAGGTGAGAAGAAAGTAACATTTTTGGGTCAAGAAGTTTCAACAAGGTTGTCAACAATGAGTTAGGCTTAATTGGTGCCAAAATAGTTGCACATCCTCACAAGGTAGTCACAATATAGGTATGATTATTCGGGCTCTCTCTCAAAACATGCTTATGATCATTTCTTACATCCGCCAAGCTTAAACAATTAGGTCAACAATGCAAATTCTGGGAATCCACACACATGCCTTTCAAGTAATCCTAAACACACAAGGCGCTTCAAACACAATCATTGGGAATAACTCCACAAGATAAGGCTTGCGTGCAATTGGTCATTGCAAGTCTCACAATCAATACACCACTAGTGAAAATGAGATGCTAGAAGATCATGCAGAATTCATGCACTTTGAATTTCCTCGAAACATACACACAAACACATGTCTCATCACAAACACTATCCAATATATCGATATTGATCATGATTGATACTCGAATATTCAGAACGAGTGTGAAAGCTCTCAATCATTCAAAAATCAACACACTCATTCTAAATCTGGGGAAATAGGGAAAGAGAAAAATATCACCACATTACAAAAACAACAACCAACAAAACTATATATAGTCACAAGATAATATCTAATACAACCCGAGTATAATGTCAAATTAAAACAACAAAATACAATCAGAAGTGGATTGGCAATAAAAATGCCCTTACCCCACCAAACCAAATAAAAGTAGTGTCCTCAATATGGAAAAAATTAATACAAGAATGTAAGGATAAGATGAGGATCCCCTGTGAGGCTATGCCTGAAGAGAACACTGGCTCTATGGCTCAATGGTTGCTGTATCAACCTGGGCATCAGTGCCCGGAGCATCAGGGGAGGAATGGAGTTTGAAGCCTCACCCCGCTCGGACAATGGTGGAGGTCTCTTAAAGAAAACGCTCCATAGTAGCATGTAAAATGGTACCTCACTCCAAAGCACAGAAATATCTATGGAATTGAGCTGGTCCACATTCGTACTCAAAGCATTAATATCAGACCTCGAGATTGTCTCCTCCATCGATACACCTTCAATATTTTCATGCTCATCAACTCAGCCGCTGAGGGTGTATAATCTCAAACCATAAGCCATCAAAAAGGTCCTGTGACCCGACAAGGAGTAAGAGGAGTCAATGTCTGAAACAATCATGGAAAGGAACTCATTCTATAGATGAGAAGCTCTAGTGTCCGCCGAGTGGGCAACACTCCCCATCAAGTAAAGCAAAGCTTGTGTCAATGGGCGCTAAGATAAAAATGGAGGACAACATATACAAAAACAGAAGGGGAGGTAATACCTGAGGGCTCAACAATAGGAGTTGGAAGCAAAGTGTCAGATGCCAAGGTAGTTGGGTCAACTATCAAATTGGCGTCAGCTGGTGGTGGCTTTCTCCTAGCCGAATCATCCCTCAAATAGTCAGCCATCATTCTCTGAATGTTGTTAGAGGAGGCAGGAGTTATCCTCACACCAGCCGCCTCCACAAACAACACTCTTACCAACTTACAAAGCTGAGTAATCAACATTGGGAAAGGTAGGGACATCTGCTGCTGCTATGCTCTCATGAACATCTGATCCTCGATAATGTGCCCCATGTCTATTTTCTCTCGGGCAATCTACACCCCACCAGAATTGATATGGGCTATGAGAGGATTGATTCATTATGAGACAACATCAGGGTGCTGCTAATAAATCTGAAATAATACCTCACAATCATATTTAGGTCTTTCTTCTCAATATTCACCTCATCCACAATCGAGGGGTGAGTAGCATTAGAAAGCAATGGGGCAAACCAACCCCTCAAATAATCGAGAGAGTGCTTCATCCTTTCCTTGTAGAATGTTATATCAATATTCCCATAATTCAAAACATCGTTAATTGTACCGGCCCCACACTGGACCATCTTCGCTCTAACTTTAACCTCTTCAATAGGCCTCCATATAAGTTCTTTCCTCTTCTTTGGGAATGCCCCGACACACGCCTCATAAAAGTCACGTACCCAAGAGAGGACATGATGTGTTAAGGCTCAGGTGAATTGCTCGAACTTGTGATACCGCATGGTTCTCTAAATTGCCGAGTAGTCACTCAGTAACCTGTATGTGCAAAACTTCTTCTCCTCTAATAGAGTTCTCAACCCTTATATTTTAAATTTATTCATAGACCCGGGACCAATAATCGGAAACGCCCAGGTCACCATATTGGCAGTTGGGTCTCACATAATTTTGAAGCGGCTTACACTTCTTTTCTTTTGAGGAACGAACTGTAGCTAGTGAATGAACTGGTGCAGGTGCACCTTCAGTTTCTGCCACTTTGTTTTCTTTATCAATCCATAAGTAATTTAGTATCTCTCCCTCAGAAGTTGAAGTTGTACTTATATCAATCAACTACTGCTTCCCAATGTCTCGGGGAGTATGAACAACCCTTTTTTGGGATCTCTTACTAACATGAGTAGAGGTACGTGCAACGTATTGAGGTCTGTCACTTGGCTCCGATATTACCACCCCCTTTTGTCTTTTTCGGGGTATAAAAGGAAAATCAAAGGGAAGAGGCCTCCAAGACACTAATAACTGTGGTCTCACCATAGCTCCTTTGCACAACAACCCAAAACATAGACTCGGTGAAAGGTTAGTTAAAAAATAATAAAAAATAATCAAAAATAAAGTTCAATAAGAACTTGTCCTGATGCTCACCAACTAGGTCGATGAGTCACCGAACAGGTTCGGTGAGCTTAGACGAACTCTCCGAAAGAGAAAGTAGCTACTCGGGTAAATTTGGGAAAAAAGGCGAGATTAATACCAACTCAGTGAGTCACCGAATTAGTTCGGCGAGCAAAAGGGAATTTTCCAAAATTGACAGAACCTCGTGATAACGCTCAAATCACTCTTCAAAACTAATCAAAAGAGTGAGCGGTTGTCGTCAATAAAAATATCTAACTAAGTAGGCGTTTGGCCATGCGATACCATATCACGATATGGAATCGTAATATGGAATCAAGGTTTGGACATGTGATTTTACACTGTTTCCATCTCATGATTCCATATCATGAGATGTGATTCCATACTCCAAAAAAAATCATGATATGGGAATTCCATATCATGATTTGAGATATTTTTAATACAAAAATTGATCCACGAGTTTATGTTTTGTTAAAACAACCCCACATTTATATTTACTAACCATTTATTTCATATGTAAATAAAATTTACAATCACATCATTACTTTTTAAAATTTATTATTCTTACCGACATAAAATTTATTATTCTCACCAACATATAGTCACTTTAACTCACACCAACTGATTGTTGAGTAATAAATTTGTTCTCTTCATTTACTCCAACACCTAATTTATTACTTCTATTATTTTGTATTTAATACAATTCAAAGTAACAATGTTGGTTCGTCTCCTCGGTCACATGATCGAGAAATGCAAGTTCAACGTGAGGAAATTGTCCGTACTATGTGGGAGGATTATATTAAAGACAAGTACACTACAATTTATGTTCAATTCTTTTTATTGAATTGAAGTTAGATGAAAAAGTTACTTAAGTGGAGAACAAATAGCTATGTTATAATTTATTATCCGTTTTAATAAATTTTTGTTTATTTGGTAAGATTGAATAAACATTTGGAGCTATTTTAATAGTTTTACAACTTATGGGATTCTTATGTTTATGAGAAAATACACAACACAAAAATTCCATATTGCATGTCCAAACAAAACTTCAATTTATCTCATAATTCCATATTATGATATCATATCATGATTCCATATCATGATACCATATCACATGGCCAAACGGGCCCTAAGAGTCGGGATCGATTCCAACAGAGAACAATTTGTCAGAGATTGAAAAGATAAATGCTAACCAAATACTAGCTTTAATCTAAATTCACAAGGTACAAAATTATCAAATAGAAGACAATTTTTCTAACTACACTTCTAATGGGGGCCAAAACAATATCAAGCAAGGGATGTATGAGAACTGGGGAAATTCAAGATTTAATCAACACTCAACAATCCATTGCAATTCAATCCAAGATCATACAATAATAGGTAGGGTAAGTCATCATAGGTCAATCCTAATCTCCTTTCGGTCTCGAAGGACTATTTCATGACATCTTCTTTCGGTATCAATCATTTGATTCAACAAAGCAACCCACTACCTTTATTTTGACCTCTCTTTCAAGCAAGCCTCGCGCTCAACAATGAAACCCTAATTTTTTCCCTTCAGTCTCAAATTCAAGATTCAAAGCTAAAATATGATCATCAATCTAATTATCTACTTCACAGATTTTTTTCCAAGCAACCCACGAAGATCAGAAGCTAGAATTGAGCGTGCACTCTCAACCCAAAAATTCAAACATGAAAACTAGATTGAACCTATTTCATGAAATCAAACATGGAAATAAGGAACTATAAAAGCAATAGAGCAATAAATCAAATACCCAAATAGCTTCGTCTATTTCTAGCACAAAAGCCCCAATTTTATACAAACAATTACACTCACATTTCTAGCATTTCAGAACAAGAAAGTAAAAAAGGTAAATTTTTTTTACTAAAATAGAACACAATCTCCAAATCCACAACTGAAATGTCAGGCAACTTGCCTTCAATATCTTAACCCCAAGATCAAGAACAATATAAGATCTCCTTTAGATGAGTTTATCTCTCTAAAATATTCTCTCACTAAGAATTCTAGGATGATGAATAATGCTCCACTCTTACCCTATTTTCTGAATTTGGGTCCAGTACTTGAGAATTTTAACTTCTTTCCCTATCTGGTTAGGTGGGCATCACTTAAACTGAGTATAGTTCACAAAAGCAAACATCGCAGAAGCAAACTTCGAGTCGTAAAAGTGATCTCCGCCTTTTTGCCTTTTTTTGCAAAAGTGAACGCCGCTTGGTCACTTGTGCAACTAGTTGACTTTATTGACTTGTTCGCTTAAGAGAACCTTCTTCCGCAGGTGCGAGATCTAGGGCTTATTTTTCTGTGAGGTGTTGACACCCAATTTTGATCCTCCCCGATAATAATTAATTTCTGAGCTTCTTAATTTTCAAATGATTTAAAATAATTAGATTTATAAAATTCAAATAGTTTCAAGGGTATTTTAAGTAATTCCTGTTGGTTTTATAGTATTTCGAATGATAAGTATATTTCTTATAAACATATACGTAATTAGTATATTTTATAAATGTTTGAAAATCACATCAAAAGATTTTACTTTGTTAAAATAAATATTTTTATTAATTTAGTTCTAGTTTGAATTATGGTTTTTAATTTTGGATTAACAAGTTTATAGGTAAGTCGATTAGTTTATGGTTAAATTAATCATTTTATTTCATTAAGATTAAAGAGCTCATAAATTAATTATATTAATTCATCTCATTTAAATTTTAGCCAAATTCACTACATAGCATTCAATTTTGGGCTAATTTCGTAATACATTTGGCTATGTTTCATTACAAGCATACCCATTTTCTAATCTCAATTTAAACCCATCAAAAGGCCAAATTTGGGCCATTCCTCCAAAATTTCCAGCAGCCCAATAACCCTTCAGCAGCAGCATCCAACAGCCCACCATTTTCCATTCCTAGCGGCCTATTTTCTCTTCCCTCAGCCCAATCCGTTTTCAATTCCAACTTTCCTCCTAATTCCAGCAGACCCAGGCCTATCTGCAGTGCAATTTCCAGCAGCTGCATAAGCACAACAATTTCTCAACCCACTCATTTCCTTTTACCCAGACCTGGCCCAAATCCTTTTACCATCAACAAAAAAGAAACCCAACAACCACTTTTTCCTCTTTCACGCTAACAACACAACGACCCAGAAACTGCGTGAATACGGACGACATCCTTTTTCCAGTGAAGCGACAACCATTCACGCAACAACAAACAGTGACCGAGGGACAGTGCTGCGAGATTTTTGTGTTCTTCTCCAATGTATCTATCAACCATTAATGCCACAGAGGCACGCGTTTCTCCCCTTTTCTCTTCCGGAATGGGGAGAAATTTCAGAAAAAAGTATGCCTCCCTTTAGTGGTGAAAGGAATTTATGGAGTTTGAATTTTAAAATGGGCCCTGGCCCTATCCGAATTTCAGCAATTTCCCCCCCATTTTCGAACCCCATCCCCGTTCTATTTAGGTTACTTCTGATTCACTGGTAAAAAAAAAAAGGTCAAAAAGTTGGGAAAATATAGGGAAAAGAGTTGGATTTTTCTAGAGAAAAAATAATACCAAGAGCAGCTTAAACAAAATTTATGCTAAAAGATATATAAAGAAAAAAAAAGAAAGAAAGAGGGGGGCGTTTAAGGCAGAAAACATTTGAGTTTTGAATCGGAATACTACGTCTCCATTCTGTTTTACCAAGATTCCTTTAAGTTTCGTCTGAAATTCGAGGTTTTGCTCTGTTTTCTTGTTGCTGTTCACATTTGGGTTCTGTGGTAAGAAGACCGTAGTCACCGGCTCGTTTCGTTCCATTCGCTGCACCGAACAAGGTAAACAACTTGTAGTTCCTCTATTTATTTTGAATTTGATGTGTTCGATCTATATTATTCTCTTCACCTTATTTTTGCTAAAATGTTATTATGTGCTCATTTTCTTGTTGATTTAACACTCGTTTAAGCTCACGTCGCTGACTATGTTCTCTTTGGACTCCCGGCTATTATCCTCACCTTAAGCCTGATTTTATCATTTTGTTAATCACCTTGGTTCTGTTCTGTCTCTGTTTGCTGAAGTCATTTTATTATTTCTCTTGTGCATTCTCTAGTAGTAATTTCAGGTCACATTAATATGGCTCGGTTGTTTTGGGGTCATTTTGTAGTATGAAATTATTAGACTCGTTTAGTGTTTGGTGATTAGATGTCCTCGTGACTCATTCATTCATCCTAGTTTGTCTAATATTTTTCCATGTATTCAAAGAGCCTATTACTAGCATGAATATAGCTCCATATGAATGATCATGTTCTACTGCATTAGCTTAAGTTTGTTCCATGCTTTCTTAACTTTAAATGGTCTAGTTTCTACCTATTTAATTGAGCATTAGTTTAGCATGTGATTTCTTTAGTATTGCGTCTCTATTTATTACATCTTGCATCCTCGAGCGATAATATTCATTTAGGACCACTATGGCCATATCTTGGACTTCTATCACGTTTATGTATTTGTCCTCATGTTCGCTATTTGTAATATTCGCTATTTGTAATGTTGTGAGAAGCATGTTTGCTCCATTGGCTTTCTGTTAGTCATCACTAATATATTTGGTCTTTGATGTTTTTTTTTGGCTTATTTTTTGGTCTAATCAGAGGGTCCATGAACAAATTTTTATTATATTCTTTGGTTGTGTGGGGAAAAGGATTTTAAGTGGGGCATTTTTTTATATATATATATATATATTTTTATGTTGAATAGTCACATTTGACAAATGGCTCGACTGTTCACTTCTTTTATTTGAGTTTGTTCCTATTTTTTTATTTATTTATCCTAAGCATGATGACTGTCTATTTTAAATATTTGAGTAAAGTTTATTTTGAATGTTACTTTGTTCATAGATGTATGTGTTTCTTTGCCTTGGGTCAATTAAGTTAGTTGGATAGTTGCCTTATTTATTTTATTTTAGTTTGTTTCACCAGTTTATTCCTCGCTCCAGGTCCTTTGCCTTGACTAATTTTTCTTTTCCTTTTTTTTTGGGGTATCATGTGAGCTTGACTTGAGTCCTCATGGACTTCTCCGTTTCCCTTGCATTCCGATTTGGGCCGTAAAGGCCCAAACTTGCTCTTCTTGCTCGAGTCGGCCTCACTACCGGGTTAGCGAAATTGGTTTACAGGTTGAAAGCAGCAAGATAATGCTGGAAATTGAATTTTCAAGGTTCGAGGGAGTCAAAAGAAGGCTGATATACCTGCTGTATACACTGGTATACAGCCGGAAAATACGAATACGGGTTAAAAAATGGAAATATAGGTTGCAGGGGTTAAAACAGAGTGTATACATCCGGTATACGTCCCAATATACATGAATAAAGTCAAAATATGACCCATATACAACAATATGCCTTTGCTGTATACACATGTGTTTTGGGGTGAAAATTGGGCCTAAGGTCCAAACAATATTTAATTTTATGTTAGTTTAGGACAGTTGCAGGGGGTTCAAATGGGCCAAAGGCCCAGAATGAAAGTGGGCCCAAATACTGGCCCACGCGGACAGGAAAACCAAATTTGGGCCCAAGTCTCTTTCCCTTTTTGTTTTTATTATATTTGTTTACTTGTTATTATTTGCTAGTAATCTTAAGGTTCGTAAAATCCAAGTCCCCAAAGAAGCCCATTTTGAATTAATTACTTAACTAAATTGTTCATCTCCTACTTGACCTAATAAATAAATAAATAAGTTTACAAAATATTTCACTTGGATAATTTTTATTTTATTTTTAAAATGGTTCTAACCATAAAATAGTTCAATTTTGCAATTCAAGCTAAGTTAAATTATTTTAGCCAAATAATTAATTGTCGGATAACCGCGTATTAGCGGGCATTTCGGGTGCTTTCAAACCCTTCCCGAAATGCTAATATGAACCCCGAACCCCTTTTAAGTTTTTCATTAGATTCCCTGTTTTAGTCTTTTGAAAATAATAGTTTTCTTGATTTTTCTTAAAAATTAAATGGCGACTCTTAAATCAAGCCGGTTATATTTTCCAAATAAAACATGAGGTTTTGCTTCTTCTCCACTTTTTTTGCATCATTTTCCATCCCAGCAACAAACACCTAAATTTAACACAAGTCAAAGCATAATTAGCCTCTTTCTCTACTTTTAGTGCCACAAAATCATAAGAAAAGAACATCAAATTAGTGCAAATCTACCACTTATCTCCTCCTACTAAAAATCATCAACAAAACAACGAGCTGGGACTTACTCGGCAATTAACTTATCCACCTCGAGCCCGCCAAATAGGTAAATTTCATCCCCTCACCTAATTTTCAAGAATTTATGCAATTTTCAAGCAATAGATAAGACCCATACATAATTTGTATCAAATAATAACTATTCAATACATCATCAAACGCTCGGATATTCAAACCCCCCTCCCAAATTCAGTTTTACCCAACAAAATGATGATTTAACTTAAGAATGATGTCACCCAATCTATCATCGGGCAAATTGAAGCTTATTTGTCGAATTTGGGTTAATCAGACTTCACCTACAAAATATAACAACAAGACTCATAAGCATAGCACTTTTAATTTCAAGTATCAACTACCCTAACACCATAATATTCAACACAAGGGAAAACATTTAGCAACTATAGCAATGGGTAATCAATCATTCATTCATATAAAATTACATACCCTCTACAAAATAACATACAAAAAATAATACATTACCAAGATCAGTGCACAAGAGTTTAATAATCATGCAATACATCTAGGAACAAATATTTAAAATTGAAAGCTGACCTCTAAGATCAAGGGCAAGTAGACAAAAAAGGGAGCAAGGGTTTGGGCTCGTACACTCTTGAAAATATGCAATCCACTCGAGCACGAATGGTAGTAGAAATGCAAAGTACTAGATTAAGAATGTGTATTGAAGAGATAGGACGGATAAAATTTAAGAATTTTCTTAAATGGCAATTTGAAGGGTAAAAGACTCTTGGCCTTTCGGCTGAAAACCTAATTGGTGAGCTGCAACTAACATCGCCGAAAGAGATTAAGCCCACCAATTCATCCTCTATGAATCATTAACTTTGAATTTCAACTCAATGAACTCGACTCATCTTGCCAAATCGTATCAGTGAATCTCTAAATGAGGTAAGAGCTCACCTAAATTGACAGAACCCTTTCCAACCTTTTGTAGACTACAAAGCGAGCTGAGTTTTTCTGGCTAGACAAATTCAGTGAATAACCCATTGAGCCTACTTCTCTCCAACCTTTCTTGGACTTATGGACTTTACTTCATTCTGCATGTTTCAATACACTTTATTGAAAAATACTAAAAACTTGGATTGCCTCCCAAGAAGCGCCTTATTTAGCATTGTGGCATGATGTTGTCATGATTTTAAGCATCATTATTCGGGTTAGCAACAATATCACTTGACAAACTTCCTCTTGGCCTCAATTTTAAATGAGTTGAAATTTGGCACATTAGAGCCTCAAGTTGTTTAATCGACACTGAGTGAGATATCATAGTTTGGGTCAAAGTTGATAAATTAGTCTTCAATTCTTTCAACACTTTGTCGGAACCTTCAACTTTGTTAAAGATTCTTGCCAACATATCTGCGCTCTGAAAACTTTCTAAATCTGGTTGTTCCTTTGGTTTAGGGCAATCATGAGGGGGCATATATCGGTCTTTGTCACCTTCACGCTCCCTCCAAATTATACCTTTATCACACCAACCATTTCATTGTCTCTCAAATCATTATTTTAATCTTTGTTCCGACCTTGATTTCCACCTGACCTTGGATATCTTAGGTGTGAACTCCCAATTTGGTTGCTTAAGAAATTGACTTCATCATCATAGATGGCTTCAAATTTTGCATCATCTGGGCTCAACCCAGTACTAGTACCAAATGCATTTACCTAATTTAATCCACCCCCATGACATGCTTTGACAACAATTCAAGTAGAGTGTAACAACCCAGAAAACTAGTAGGTGAAACTAGAGCCTAACGAGTTTGTTTTTGAGTTTGATATGGGGTTTTAGGTTGTTTATTAACTTCCCGAGCTTATAATGATGGTTATAAGGTTTAAACGTCAAGGTACGACACCCCAAGGACCAAAAAAGGGTCCTTGAGAGGGACCCTAAAGCCTAGCCCCAAGGCTACCCCATTTGACAAAAAAATGTCAATTTGGGGCCACCTACGGATGGCACCTACGGCTAGTAGGTGGACCCACACCCCATAGGTAGGAGTCGTGGATCAGGCCTCAAGGTGAGGATTTGAAACCACCATCCACGGAGCTGCAAGACCGGGCATCAATGCACTTACGGTCGGTAGGTCCATGGCCGTGGATGACACCTGTAGAAACTGCCCAACTCGGCCAATCAATGGGTTATTTAGGTAATTCATTTTTAATTAGTTTTAAGTAGGGGTTGTTTAATATAGCATTTATATAT